>PVLA01010105.1:0-67240 GCA_004027455.1 Hydrochoerus hydrochaeris | reverse complement strand
CATTCAAATTTAATGGAGAAACAAGATACTTCCATGACAAAGAACAGCTGAAGAAATTCATGTCCAGCAAACAAACCCTAGAAAGAGTACTGAAGGACATACTAGACAGAGATAAAAATGACCACAATCCCCAAAACAACAAAAGAAAGAAAGACCCACATAGGATAAGCTATTAAATAAGAGGAAAAGAAGAAAGAAACAACTGAAACATAACATGGCAAAGTTGAGCCAGTACATATCAGTGCTATCCATAAATATAAATGGCCTCAATTCACCTATAAAAAGAAATAGATTGACAGAATGGATCAAGAAACTGTACAGCACAATATGCTGTATACAAGAAACATAACTGACACAAAAGGAAACTCATAGATTAAAAGTCAAAGAATGGAAAACAGTATTCCATGCAACAGGAACCCAGAAAAAAGCAGGGGTAGCTATTCTATTTTTAGACAACATGAACATTAAACCTAAAATGATTAGAAGAGATAGAGAAGGTCACTACATACTTATTAGTGGTAAAATTCAAGAGGAAGTACTAACAATTATAAATATATATGCGCCAAATACAGGAGCACACAACTATATAAGACAGGCACTAATGGACGTGAAAAATGAAATACACAAGAATACAATTATAACAGGAGATCTTAACAGCCCATTATCACAAAGAGATAGATCAACTAGACAAAAAGTCAGCAAAGAAATAGCAGAACTGAATCATACCTGTGAGCAATTGGACTTAGTAGATGTTTACAGAGTGTTCCACCCAACCACATCAGAATACACATTCTTCTCAGCTGCACATGGGACATGCTCCAAAATAGAACATATATTATCCCATAAAACATTCTTAAGTAAATGCAAAGGTATTTGAAATCATACCATGCATAATATCTGAACATAGTGCACTGAAATTGGAAATTAATGGCAAAACAATTTTTAAAACCTACATAAATATATGGAAATTAAATAACAGCCTTTTGAACAACCAGTGGGCAACAGATGAAATTAAAGAAGAAATAAAGAATACCTACAATTCAATGACAATATAGAAACAACATATTGTAATCTTTGGGTTGCAATGAAAGCAGTCTTAAGATGGAAATATATAGCAATAAACTGTCATATCAAGAAAACAGAATGAGCACAAATAAACAACCTAATGCTCCATTTGAAGCTTCTAGAAAAAGAAGAGCAAGCTAAACCCAAAGCTCATAGAAGAGAGGAAATTGTAATGATTATAGCAGAAATCAATGCAATTGAAATTAAAAAACAATACAAAGAATTAATGAATCAAAAAGCTGTTTTTTTGAGAGAATCAACAAATCAGATAAACCTCCAGCTGATCTTGTCAAGAGAAAGAAAGAAAAAAACACAAATTCATGCAATAAGAACTGAAAAGGGAGAAATTACTACAGATCCCATGGAAATTCAAAAGATCATGAATACCTACTTGGAAAATCTCTACTCACATAGAGTGGAAAACACAGAGGAAATGGACAGATTTCTAGAAACATATCAACTACCAAAGCCCAACCAAGAAGATATAGCAATTTTGAACAACCCAGTATCAGCTATTGAAATTGAAAATGTAATTCAAAACTTACCAACAAAGAAAATTCCAGGTCCTGATGGATTCACAGCTGAATTCTATAAGAAACTTAGAGGAGATTTGATGCCAATACTCCTTAAATTCTTCAATGAAATTGAGAAAAAAGCAATCCTACCTAAATCATTCTTGGAGGCAAGTATTTCTCTGATACCAAAACCAGAGAAAGATGCAACCAAAAAAGAGAACTATAGGCCAATCGCACTAATGAACAGTGATGCAAAGTTCTCAACAAAATTCTGGTGAATAGAATGCAGCAAATCATCAAGAAGATTATACATCATGACCAAGTGGGTTTCATTCCAGGAATGCAGGGATGGTTTAACATACACAAATCAATAAATGTAATACACCACATCAACAGAGCCAAAAAACAAAAACCACATGGCCATCTCAATAGATGCAGAAAAAGCTTTTGACAAAGTCCAACACATGTTCATGATAAAAACCCTTCAGATACTCAGAATATAAGGCATCTACCTCAATCTGATAAAGGCCATCTATGAGAAACCAACAACCAACATTATACTAAATGGACAGAAATTGAAAGCTTTCACTTTAAAATCAGGAGCAAGACAAGGATGTCCACTCTCACCAACAATTTCAACATAGTTCTGGAAACACTAGCCAGGGCAATCAGACAAGAGAGAAAAATAAAAGGAGTAAAGATAGCAAAGGAAGAAGTTAAATTATCACTATTTGTAGATGACATGATACTCTATATAGAAGACCCAAAAAACTCCATGAAAAGACAGCTAGAGGTAATAAACAAGTTCAGTAGTGTAGCTGGATACAAAGTCAATGCTGAAAAATCAATAGCATTCCTGTACACAGACAAAAAACTCACTAAGAGAGAAATTATGGAAATATCACCCTTTACAATAACATGTAAAAAAATGAAGTACTTAGGAATCAGCCTAACTAAAAATGTAAAAGACCTATATGTTGAAAATTATACTATGCTGAAAAAGGAGATTGAAGAGGATATTAGAAAATGGAAGGATATTCCTTGCTCTTGGTTAGGAAGAACCAACATTGTGAAAATGGTTATACTCCCAAAACTGTGATACAGATTTAACACAATCCCAATCAAAATACCATTGTCATACCTTGCAGATCTAGAGAAAACACACCTAAAATTCATTTGGAAGCAGAAGAAACTTAGACAAGTAAAGGCAATTCTAGGCAACAAAAGCAAGGCAGGAGGCATCTCAATTCCTGACTAGAAACAGTACTATAAAGCCACAGTGATCAAATCAGCTTGGTACTGGCAAAGAAATAGACCTGAGGATCAATGGAACAGATTAGAAGATGCAAGCACAACTACAAAGACACTCAGCCACCTGATATTTGACAAAGGGGCTAAGTATGTCCACTGGAAGAAGGATAGTCTCTTTAATAAATGGTGTTGGAAAAATTGGCTCTCTACATGCTGAAGACTGAAACTAGATCCATGCATATCACCATGCACAAAACTAAAGTCTAAATGGATCAAAGACCTCAATATTGAAACAGAAACACTAAATCTACTGGAAGATAAAGTAGTTAGAAGTCTTGGAGACATAGGTGTAGGCAGAGAATTTATGAACCAAACACAAACTGCACAGGAAACACTTCAAAATATCAACAAATGGGATCTCACATTATTGAAAATTTTCTGCACTTCAAAGGAAATCACCAAGAGAGTGAAAAGAAAACCAACAGAGTGGGAAAGAATTTTAACTAGCCACCCCTCAGACAAAGGACTTGTGTCCAGAATATATAAAGAATTGAAAAACATCAAGCCCCCCAAATTCAAAGAGCCTCTCCAAAAATGGGCATCTGAGATGAACTCACAGTTCTCAGAGAAAGATATACAAATGGCAAATAAATACATGAAGAAATGTTCACCATCACTGGTCATTCGAGAAATGCAAATTAAAACACCATTGAGATTCCACCTTACTCTGGAAAGAATAGCTGCCATCAAGAAATCAACTGATAACAAATGTTGGCGAGGGTGTGGGCAAAAAGGAACACTGCTCCACCGTTGGTTGTAATGTAGACTGGTGCAACCATTATGGAAATCCATAAGGAGAATTCTCAGGAGACTAGGATTGGAAGTTTCATTCAATCCAGCTATCCCTCTCCTGGGTATTTCCCCCAAAGAACTGAAAAGTTCATATCACAGTGATGTATGTGCACCCATGTTCATAGCTGCACAACCTGTGATAGCTAAATCCTGGAAACAAGCAAGATGCCCATCAACTGCAGAGTGGATGAAAAAGTTGTGGCATTTTTATACAATGGAATATTATTCTGCTATAAAATAGGATGACCTTGAGGCCTTCATAGGCAAATGGAGACAACTTGAGACTATCCTCATTAGTGAAATACATAAGAATCATATTTATAAATATCATATTGTGTCTCTAATGTAAAAGGTACATAAGAACTACAAGAGTAATAAAACCAAAATGCATAATTGGTATTGTAAAAAAGAGGAAAAGAAAGTACTCTAAGAGATATAACTGCATGTAGGTTTGAGTGTGTAAAATAGATGACCATATTGTTGAATCTTTGTTGGATCTTTGAGCAAAACTGTTTGTAGTCTGAATGTTTGAATATTTACTATGTACCCTTTAACTTTGTAACTTGAACAACTACATCCAGGATGACAGTACATAATTTATAAACTACTGATTTCTTAGTGGGGCTTTTTCTCATTCTCCTTTTTCTTTCTTTCTTTTAGAATTCTGTATTGTTGCTACTCTTTTTTTCTGTTTTTTTCTTCTCTTTAAATAAAGTTTTAAAAATGTATAATTGCTATTGTAAAAAAGGAGGAAATAGGAAGCGCTATAAATGATATAGCTGCATGTATGTTTAGATGTGTGGGATAGATGTCCAGATTTCTAGGTTCTTGTTGGATTGTTGAACAGATCTGTTTACACTCTCACTGCTTTAGTGTCCACTTTGTGTGCCTTAATTCTGTAACTTGAATAACTATTTCTAAAAGAACAATATGTAATGTATCTACTAGTGATTTCTTACTCTTTATCTTATTTTCTTGAAATTCTGTAATATTTCTACCTTTTTCCTTTTTTCTCTTTAAATAAAAGATGTATAATTGCTATTGTAAAAAAGAGAAAATAGGATGTGCTATAAAAGATATAACTGCATGTATGTTTATGTGTGCAGGATTGTTACCCATATTTCTTAGTTCTTGTTTATTTTTTAACAGATCTGTTTGAAGTCTCACTGCATGAGTGTCCATTTTGTGTGCTTTAATTTTGTAACTTGAATAACTATTTCTAAAAGAGCAATATGTAATTTATCAGCTAGTGATTTCTTACTGTTTATTTTTTTGAAATTCTGTAATATTTCTCTCCTTTTTCTGTTTTATCCCTTTAAATAAAAAATTTTAATAAAACAACCTTTCATAGTAAGAGAAAAATTTTCCCCTATGTTGGAGAAAAAGAAATATGTTGCCAAAAATATATTTCACTGTGATACTGGAGAAGTTATCAAAATAGGCATGATTAAGGAAGTGGAGATGTTCAGAGATGAAATTTGAAACTTCCCATATCCTTGAAGTTGGTAAATTGAAAGACAATAAAACTCTAAGCTTTGGATCCACAGGGTTAACCAACAAGGATGATAATATTCAGAAGACAAAGGTGATAGTTCATGGTGACCAAAAAATTGACAAATGGGCCAAAATTGACCTCACACCATCACAATCAGATGCACACTATCTATGTATTGAAAGATAATTTTAAAACACATCTTTCTTTGGGATCCATGTAGGAGATAACTGTACTGTGAGTTTAGATATTCACAGTCATCTTTATGATGGTGTTAGAGGTGAAGAAGATATCCGATAAAGAGCAGTCAGTGAAGACTTTACTGTTTTCTAAAAACTTAACACAGATTACACAGAATGCTGTCCTTCTGTCTTTTCTGAAAAATACAAATGATATGGCACTCATGATTTGAGGACGTTGAAGCAGGTGAATTGGGAAGATCTACAGGAAATCTCTCAGTGGTGGTTATAATGTTATGATATTTGTCCTCCTCCTTATCACCACCATCACAAGCCTAATAAGCTTTCTGCAGTGCTTGGGAGACAGTTTTAGGGACTCATTTTCTTCTGTCATGAGTAAGAAGCCAGTAAGGGCTAGAACCCATGTAAGGATTAGCCAAAACACTTAATGGGATTTCTGGAACTCAACCATAACCATAAAAGTAAACAGCAAAGGCTTCATAGCTAAATTTTTGTACATTGGAATCCTTAATCTTGCTATACTAGCTGTCTTGTCTACCCTGAAGAAGAGTAAATGGTGCTTCTGACTACCTTTCTGCCATTGTTACCTTCAGCACTGGTGGAGTTGTGCCACATTTCTTCTCAAGGATGACCAGAAAATGAAAACTTCATGTTTCTTCCCTGCCAGCTTCTCAACAGGGACTCAGATGTTGCTCTCTGGATGCAAATGGGTACAATATTAGATAGGAATTTCTTTATTCCAGCAACCATTGAAAGAGTGGAAAGAGATATACATCCCCGACCTGGAACCTTCAAGGTAATGTCTGATTGCTTATAATTATACATTTGTGTGGATTCAATGAACACAGCTCATAATTATCTAATTTTGGTGAACTTATCTTAATATCTGAGGAATTACTAACATTAAAGTTAAAAAATGAACAACAGAAAATTAATTTCCAAGAAAGTTTTAGATTCACTGTTTATTCAGGAGAATATTCATGGACACTAACATGGTTGTGCTTTTTCATTCTTTTCAAGGAGCCATCTGCTATTTCCTGTTTTTATTCTGAGTAAAACACATATAGCAAAATTTTCCATTTTAATTACTGTGAAGTTCAGTTTAATGACACTCATTACATTCACACGATTAGGACACCTTCATCTCCAGAAATTATTCATCTTTCTGAACTGAAGTCCCATACACATTTTAAAAGCCCCCTCTAAAGTCTCTTCCCAAACTTGCCAGTCCCCATCCTACTATGGAACATTATGAGGAAGTAAAGTGCACCAGCAGGCCCCCAGCTGCTTACCAGGGTGGTGAGTAGGCTGCCTGCTCTCCCAGTGCCTGAAGTTCCAACATGATACAAAGCTCAGGAATTGCTGATAGTTCTCACCCTGGTGCACAGATGGCTTGCTAGGCCCCCAGCTGCTTACCAGGGTGGTGAGTAGGCTGCCTTTTCTCCCAGTGCCCAAAGTTCCAACATGATGCAGGTCTCAGGAATCGCTGATAGTTCTTGCCCTGGTGTGCAGGCAGCTTACTAGGCCCCCATCTGCTTACCAGGGTAGCAAGTAGGCTGCCTGTTCTCCCAGTGCCCAAAGTTTCAATATGATGTTTATGTTTTTTAGCATGCTCTTTAATCTCATTTTTCAGAATATTTTAGTTTGTATGTTTGAGGTAGTTCACTTCCTTGGTTACATTAATTCCTAAGTACTTGGTTTTTCTTAAGGCTATTTCAAATGGTTTTGTTTTCCTGATTTCTTTCTCAGTGCGTTCATTATTGGTATACAAGGAATACTCTTGGTTTTTTTGTATTCATTTGTTGTCTTTCTACATTGATTACTACTTGTAGGTCTCTACTGGGGAAATTTCTGTCATTTCCTGTAAAAATTATCATGCCATGTGTGAATAATGGTAATTTATCTTCTTCCTTTCCTATCATTGTCTGTTTTATTTCTTTCTCTTGCTTGATTCCTCAGACTAAATTTTCAACTAATATACTGAACAGAAGTGTAGTGATCATGAATATACTTTTGGCTGATTATGACAGGTTTTCCATTTTTTCCCTACTTAATATGATTTTAATAAACAGGTTTTTCATCAATGGTTTCTATCAGAAGGAAAAATCTATGCCTATTTTCTTTGAGATTTCATCATGAGTAGATGTCAGATTTTGCCATTCTTTAATGTACCTACTGAGAAGATCATGTGATTTTTGTAATTGCTTCTGCATTATGTGATGAACTGATCTGTGTATGTTGAACCAACATTTTCTTGCTGCAATGAAGCCTACTTGATCATGATGTATGATCGGTTTTACTGATTTGTTATCCTGTGTTTCCCATTATCCTGTTGAGGATTTTTGCATCTATCTTCTTTAATGCACTCACAATAGGGCCATATTTCCTGTGTCATACTGCCATGTTGTTTGAAATAGTAGTGGAACATGTATGTGTGTCCAGTGCATGACTGTAGGATTTATATCACCAGTGATACAAGCTGTCCCCAGGACACTCACACTTATATCCATGGAGGATCAAGTTTGCAGAAATATGTTAAAGAGATTGGCCTGTAGCAGACTTTTTTCAGTTAGACCTTTAGTTTGTGAATTAAGGTAATGCTGGCTTCTAAGAATGAGTTTGGAAGTAGTCCTTCCCTTTTAATTTCATTAAGGAGTTATAGGCCTTTTTCCATTAGATCTTTGCCAAAGTTATTATCCAATTGAGTGGTGAATCTCTTGAATCATGGACTTCACTTCGATGGTAGGTATTTTATTAATTGCTTGATTTTGTGGCCTCTTATAAGATTGTTCTGAGCTTTTACCTTCTTGATTCATTGTATTTTTGATTGTATTTTTTTCCTCCCTTTTCTTTTTGAGACAGGGTTTCACTGTATAGTGAGGCTAGTTTTCAAGTAACTTTGTAGCTTAAGATGACCTTTAATTCACAGAGATCCTGCATCAGCCATCAAGTGCTGATTTTATAGGAATGTGCCACATTGCCAGGTGATTCACTTTGGATGATTCATATGTGTCAAGGAATGTAACCATTTCTTTAGTATTTTCAAGTTTATTAAGTTACATGTCTTGAAAGTACTTATCTTGTGCAGTTTAGCAGAGTCCCTTTTGATTTCACCATTTTTATTTCTAATTTGGTTGATAAGGGTCTTTCGCATCCTTATTTTGGTAAATTTGGTCTAAGGATTGGTCTATTTTGTATGTTGTTTGAAGAGCTAGCTCATTCATTCACTTTTTTTTGGTATTTTTATCATGATTAATTTAATTTCTACTCTCAACTTTATACTCTTTCCTGGTATTTGCTTTGGATTTGGATTGTTCTTGTTTTTCCTAGACCCTTCAGATGCATCATTTATTTATTTGGGCTTGCTCTGGTATTTTACTGTAGACATTCACAGCAATATAATTAACCTCAAGGACTGCTTTTATTATAAGTTGTTCTATGTTGTAAGTACATCATGTGAAACTGTAATTTCTTCCTCGATCTCTTCCATGATTCCTTTATTATTCAAGGTTGCATTATTTGATTGCTGCAGTTTTGCAGAATTTCTCTTGCTTTTTGGCCATTGTTTTCTAGTTTCATTGTACTATGATGTGATAGTATAAGTGAAATAATTTTATTCTTTTATTTTTATTTAAGCAAGCTCTATGGGCCATGATATGTGTTTTGGAGCCAGTTTCTTGTACTGGTGTGCTTGGTGCTGTGTGGAATAGTATGTGGATACCTGTGATGTCCATGTGTTTGATGGTGTAATCTACCCTTGATATTTGTTACCTGATTTTCTGTGCTGTGGATCTGTCTGGTACTGTGAAAGTGGCCCTAACGAAAAGGTGGAGATGGGGCTCAGGAAGCTAGTGAAAGAAAATGCTGCAGCAATGCAAAATCTTAGTCAGTGAATGATTCTTAGGTCTCTAGCCTCCTGGGGTCTTGGTGTTTCTTCTATTTTTATTTATTTATTTATCTATCCATTTATTTATTTATTTAATCTTTTTTTTGTGATAGAATTATACCATGCAGTTCAGGTTGGTCTTGAGCTCGCTTTGTAGCCAAGGCTAGCCTCAAAAGCTCTGGAATTCCTCTGCTCAGCCTCAGCAGTCCTGGGAAGAGGCATTTGACACCAGACCAGGCTCTAGTTTCCCTATTCACTCATTTATTTGTTTATTTGAGTGATGTAAATTTGTCTATGTCCCTCTCCCTGCCCATCCAGATCTTCTATACTGGAGTTTGTCCCCAGGGCCTTTGCACTGAGTGGTACCTTCAGCCCATTTTGTGTCTGCAGCAGTAGGGATGGAAGTGATGTGCTGTCCCTGCTCATGCTGCTGGCCTCCATGGCCTCTGCCCCTGTGGGGACTCGAGCTGAGGGATCAGGAGGGTGGCAAGGGCCTCGGGCTGAGGAGAGGCTGCTCACATGGAGAGGAAATGGCCCAGTGGCTCAGGAAAGGATGCTGTGAGTGGGCCAGGGGTGAAGAACCGGGTCCCACATTGGGGCATGTGGAATAGGGACACCAGTACTGTCTTCTGGCCTGCATGGCCACCCTGGCTCTGCATGTGCCTAGCAGCATTGAGTCTCCTCCTAGGACCTGAGATCTGAGCTTCTTGCAGTCTCTGTCCTGGGGAGCAGGGCAGGGTGGGAAGGGGACTCCTATCTTGCTGAGCCTTTCCCTGCAGAAGGCAGTAGCTGCTTTCAGAGGAAGCTATAAAACAGCCTGCTTATCCTGAACCTATTGTTTTCAGGGACATTTTCATTCTGTGGATATCTTTAAGGAAATAATTGCTATTTTGTGTATAAATAATTGCTTTTTTTCTAACTGAAAATGTTTTATATCACTCCATGAGGATGATTGGGTCAGTTGTACTTCTGTGTTACTAATATACTTACAAAATAGAAATAGCAGATATCTTTTTTAGATTGAAACCTTTGTACTTCAATAGGTTTTTCTTAACTTCTGTAATTATTTACTTGGATGTACAGAAGTCTTTTAATTCAATATACTGCAGTATATTTGCTCTCCTTGGTATTTCTTGTACCACTGGTATTGTGTTCAGAAAGTACTTGTCTATGCCTATGACTTCAAGAGTTTTAACTATTTTATCTTTGAGCTATTAAATATTTCTTAATATTTTATATTTGTTTCAAAAGTAGATCTTTGACCTATTTTTATTTTAATGTAATGCATGTAGAAAGACAAGGGTTTAGCTTCAGTCTTCTGCCTGTGTGTAGACACTATTCCCAACATTGGTTATTAAAGAAGTTCTCTTTCATACAGCATATGCTTTTGGCCCATTTGTCAAATACTGAGCAGCTGAATGTGTCTGGGGGGTATTTTCTGCATCCTTTTCTGATCCATTGCCTGTTTTTGTGCCAATACCTTGCTGTTTTTTCTCACTGTAAATTTGGGATACAATTTCAAATCCAATATTGTGATGCCTCCTGCTTTTTTCTTATTATCTGTGATTACTTTTCCCATTCTGGGTATTTTCTGGTTCTATATAAATTTTAACGTTTTAAAAATTTTTGTGAGGAATCCTGTGGTATTTGCCTTGGGATTGTGTTTATTCCTGATATCATTTTTATAATATGGCTATTCCAAAAATACTGATTGTGACTTTTCAAGAAAAATGGGTGTGTTTCTACTTTTTAATACCCTCTTTGATCTCATTTTTCAAAATACTGTACTTTTCATGTTTGAGTTCTTTCACTTTCTTGGTTACATTAATTCCTAAATTGGGGTTTTCTTAAGATTATTTCAAATGTTACTGTTTTCCTAAATTCCTGCTCAGTGAAATCAATACAGGTATACAGAAGTTGTATTGGGTTTTGTGTGTTCATTTGCTATCTTTCTACATTGCTGAATTTGATTATTGCTTTTAGGAATCTTTGGGAAAATTTCTTCGATTTCCTGTGTCAAGGATCATGTTATGTATGAATAGCTATAATTTGACGTTTTGTTTGACTGTTTGTGTTCCTTTTATTTCTTTCTCTTACTCAATCCTTCATGCTAAATTGAAAGTAATATACTGCACAGGAGTATCAAAAGTGAACATAGAGCATGCCGCTCTGGTAAGTGGCTGTGGCTTGGCAAGCCGTGGCCGCCCAGGGCGAGAACCTTATCAGTGTTTCCTGAGATCCGCAACCTGCCATGTTGGACCTTGGGGTGCTGGAAAAACAGGCAGCCGCCAGCAGGCTGCTCTGGTAAGGGGCTAAGTGACTGTGGCTTGGCAAGCCATGGCCGCCCCTGGGTGAGAACCATATTAGCATTTCCTGAGATCTGTGATGTGCCATGTTGGACCTTTGGGTGCTGGGAAAATGGGCAGCCAGTTCACTCCTCTGGTGGGTGGCTGTGAGCCTAAGAGGGATTTTCTTCTGCCATCTCTTTGAGAGAAAATATTTTTATCTCTGTTTTTCTTTGTTTTGATCAATGGTATTGCTCTATTCAATATTCTGTCCTTGTAATTTTGGTATTTCCTCCAATATTCCTCTGCCTGATTGAAGGATCAACTCTTGTGAAAAAAACCAATGTACAATTGTGCCTATTGCTGCTGTCCAGGTGGCCTGCTGTGAGGCTCTGTGCCAATTTCACTGCATTGCTTCAGTTGGCTATGTCCTGTCTTGTTCTGCTGTATTTTACTACCTTCAAAATAAAATAAATAAAAATTATAATAAATAAGAAAAAATTTAAATAAAGTAAATAACAACAACAAAACAGATCAGCAAGGTACTGAGAAAACTGAAACATGATATAACTAAACAGGTAATGGACTTAAAAAGCAAAAGGAGGAAAAGCAGATGCTCTAAAGGATATAACTGCATGTATATTTAAGGGTGTAGTAATGATAATTATGCTGCTAAGTCTTTGTTGGATCAGAGAACAGAGCAGTTTGCAGCCTCACTGTTTGAATGTCCACTTTGTATGCTTTGACTTTGTAACTTGAACAACTACATCCAGGAAGACAATATGTAATGTATCAACTAGTGATTTCTTACTGTTCATTTTTTTTGAAATTCTGTATTGTTTCTACACTTTTTTCTGTTTTGCTTTATTTTTCCCCTCGCTTTAAATAATTTTTTTAAAAAAATAAGTATTTAACATTAAGATTCCCTAGAAAAAATGAACATACTTTTGGCTGATTATATAAGGCTTTCAGTTTTTTCTCCATTTAATATGATTATTGGCAGCAAGTTTAACATCAATGGCTTTTATCTAAATAAGATAAAATCCTTCTTTAGCTATTTTCTTTGTTTTTTTTTTAGTGGATATTGGGTTTTACCATTCTTTTTACTTATCTACTTAGACAATCATGTTATTTATGTACTTGCTTCTATATCTGTGCTATGTTCATTTGTATTTGTTGCTTTTCATTTGTTTATTTATTTTTGAGACAGGATTTCCCTTTGTAGTTCAGGTTGTGCTTGAGGTCACTTTATCACCTAGGTTGGCCTCAAATGCACAATGAGCCTCCTGTCTCAGCCTCCCAAGTGCTGCAGTGACAGAGTGTGCACCCACATCTGGCTTTGATTTGTATATTTGAAACAACCTTACATTCCTGAAATAAAGCCTACTGTGTCATGATGTATAATCTATTTTACTGACTCATTACCTTGTTTTTGCCATTATCTTGTTGAGGATTTTTGCATCTATGTTCTTCAACAAATTCAAGAAGGTTATATTTCCCATATTTCACTGCTTTGTTGTTTGAAGTGGCAATGGAACATATATGTGTATCCAGTGTGTGACTGTAGGATTAAAGCACCAGTGAGAAAGCTGACCCTATAGGACAGTTATGCTTGTATCAGTGGAGGATCAAGTCTGGGCGAATGTGTAAAAGATTTTGGCTTGTAGTAGGTAGTCTTTTTCAATTAGATATTTGTTTGGGGAATTAAAACAATACTTTCTTCTAAGAAAGAGTTTGGCAGCAGTCATTTCCTTTCAATTTCATTCAAAAGTCTGAGGCTTTTAGATATTAGACCTTCCCCAAAGTTCTTAGCCATTTTAGTGGTAAATGTACTAAGTCTTGGACTTTTTTTAGTTGGTAGGTTTTATTCATTCTTTGATTTTGCTATCTTTTATTGGACTCTTCTGAGCTTTTGCCTTGTTGATTGAGGTTTTGGGTTGTTTGTTTTTGTTTTTGTTTGTGAGAGTGGGTTTCTCTTTGCATTTCAGGTGGGCTTTGACTTCACTCTGTAGCCCAGTCTGGCCTTAAACTCTCAGAATCTTTGCCTCAGCCTCTCAAGTGCTGGAATTGCAGGCATGCAATACCATCCCTGGTCATTCAGGTTTGATAATCCATATGTCAAGGAATCTACACATTACTTCTCTATTGTCAAATTTACTGAATTACATGATTTGAAAATACTTATCTTCTGAAGTTTCACCACATCCATTTTGATTTCACCCTTTTCATTTCTAATTGTGTTAATATGTTTTTTTTCCCATCCTTCTTTTGGTAAATTTGGTCTAAATGTTTGGCTGTTTGTATATTCTTTGGAAGAGCCAGTTCTCTCATTCTCTAATTTTTTTTGTGCTTGTTATAGAGTTCTCTGGTGAAATAGAGAAGCAAAAGTACCAAAACAACAGGTTTATTGAGATGAGGACATGGGCAGCAGCACACAACTCATGGCAGCTGCACTGTCTCCTTCGACCAGAATATGGGGGTTATGGGACATATGTAACCTTTGACTAGGGGTGGAGCTTAGGGAGGGCATTGATGATGTATGAGGAACTGGTTGGAATTCTCTGTGCATGTAAACAGGAAGGGGAATTGCAATTAGGGCAGAGGAAGAAGCAGGAAGAGGTAAGCATTCCTGCTTTGGCCTTCTGCCATGTTAGAGCACCACTATAATTGTAGAGTAATTTATAGTAGGGCAAGAACCTTTCACCTTTTGGTTGCAATTGATGTAATTTCTGCTCTCATCCTTTTTATCTTTCCTGGTGTTAACTATAGATTTGGATCATTCTTGTATTTCCTAGAACCTTCAAGTGTATCATTTGGTTATTTATTAGCGTTTGCTGTTTTTCTGCCATGGACACTTGAAGCAATAAACTTCTCACTTAGGACTGCTTTCACTTGTTTCATAGGTCATTTTATGTTGTAATAACATATTCACTGGAATCTAGAAACTTCAGTTTCTTCCTCGATCTCATCTATGACCCATTTATATATTGAGCTTGTCTTATTGGATTGACATGTTTTTGCAGAATTCATCTTGTTTCCTTTTCCATTGTTTCTAGTTTCATTGCAGCATGAGGTGGTAATATAAATGAGATAAAGTTTATTCATTTGTATTTATTTAAGCAAGCTCTCTGGATAATTGTGTGATGCATTTTGGGGATAGTTCCTTTTGCTGGTGATCCTAGTGTGTATTCCTTTCTTGTGGTGTGGAACGGTCTGAACATATGTATAGATTCCATGTGTTTGAACATGTGGTTCACATCTAGTATTTGTTAGTTCATTTTTTTCCTTTTCTATTCTTTTGTGTGTATTTGTGAGATTTGGGTATTAATTTGTGCACCATGGGGCTGTAATTTGCGTAGTTTTCTGTTTTGAAAGTGTTATGTTCTTGTCACCTTTGACCACCAGTGACAAATGCATAAGTGTCCTGTTGAGCACTTTCAACCATTTTATTAGAAAAAGACAGATAGAAGTGATTCATCTGTGCCACCAGTGGTACATCTGAATGATGGAACAGTCATGCAAGTAACACTTGTGATTCAAGCCAGTGGGAACATGTTAAGGTTCATGTTGAGAAGTCTGCTATAACTTTTATGGTCTTACATTTTTAACTAATTTGTTGTTTTTCCTCTTTTTTATTTTGAAGATAGTATAATACAGCAAAGCAAGACAGAACAAAGCCAATTGAGGCAATTCAGAGAAATTGGTACAGAACTTCAGAGCAGGATTCCCGGATAACAATAATACATGCCATAATATATCTAGTTGTCTTCACAATACTTGTCCATGTAATCAGATATAGCAAAATCAAACTAAGAACAGAACATTATAAAACCAATCAAAACAGAATATTGAATAGAGCAGAACAGTTGATCAGAACAAAGCAAAAGATTGAAAGCAATATTTTCCTTCAAAGAGAAGACAGAAGGAAATCCCCCATATTTGCTATATTGTGTACCATCATCCTTCTAAGAGATGCTCAGACCTCTGGTCCTGGATCAGCATAACCAATCCAACAATACAGATATTTATTTGTTTTAAGTGCCTAAGTTGCTATCAACTCCAGCTGTCCTCGAAACCATCCAGTTGCTAACAGGTTGGGGAAAATGGGACATCTCATTCTCAATCTGAGCACTGGTAGGGTCACAGGACACAATGATTTGTTGTCTCCATGGTGTGCCTGCCAGTCACTCACACCACTGTTTACCAGGAAGGAGGACTCGTGGCTTTCTTAGTTGGCCCACCAAGTTCCAACATGGCTGGTTCTCAGGAGTTGCTGACTTGCTCTCTCTTTGGCATGCTTTCTTCTCACTCATGCCACTTACCAGGTAAGTGTGTTTCTTGTATTTAGCTTCTGGATATTGCTTCTTGATTCATTCTTTCAATCTCTATCTTTTTCTTAGTGAATTGAGACCATTTACATTGATGGTCATCACTCATATGTGTTGACCTATCCTCATATTTTATGGTTGTTTGAACCCTGCCTTTTCCACTGCTTAATTGCATCCCCTGTGTATCAGTCATTGTACTACTATAGAAACAGACATACCAGAAAATATACCAATTAGAAGAAATTACAAGATTGGCCTATGGTGGTTAGCCAAAAAGTTCTTCTGGATGAGGAACATCCAGAGGGTGTTTGCACAGAGACTAGAACTTTCAGTCCAAGTTCTGGAGTTCACGGCAGGGTGTCATGCAAATCTGCATCAGGATAACAATGAGTCTGAGATAGAAGGCTGAAGAGTCTATGAAGTCTATGATGGAGAGCCAAAGTGTCAATTTGGGAAGCCTAAGGAATCTGAGGCAGAAACCAAAGGCTATGTTGGAAGTCAGAAAATGATTTTCTAGCTGAAGTTGAAGACTGGAGCTACTCCATAAAGAAATAAACCCATCTTTCCTCATTTTCCCTTTAGGACATCCAGGCAACAAACTACCCAAGAGTGTGTCATCTACACCCCAGAATGTAGAATTGTGCACCAGAATTAATTAAGTTTCTAAACTTCTCAAGTTGTCTCAAACAACCATTACAACCCACTTGGTAGCTTGTTTCCATTGGTGTTTTTGGAATTATGGCCAATGTTCTCTCTTTCTAAACTATCTTTCAGAGACTTTTCAACTACTGATTTGGTGGCCATGAATTTCTTTGTTTGTTGTTATGGAACTGTCTTATTGCTTCATTGATTTTTTATGATAGATTTTGCATGATACATCAATCTGGGTTGTAGGCTGTT
Source organism: Hydrochoerus hydrochaeris (assembly GCA_004027455.1). Taxonomy (NCBI): domain Eukaryota; kingdom Metazoa; phylum Chordata; class Mammalia; order Rodentia; family Hydrochaeridae; genus Hydrochoerus; species Hydrochoerus hydrochaeris. The sequence continues at coordinate 50,466 of PVLA01010105.1, read as the reverse complement.
TACTTGTAGGCCTTGAAATACTTCACTTTAATCTCTCCTTGTCTTTAGGGTTTGTTTTGAGAAGTATGCTAAGATTCTAATGGGTTTTTCTTTGTAGGTGATTTTTTTTGCTTTTCTCTAGCCACTTTAACATTCTGTTCTTGTTCTGAATTTCAAGAATCTTCATTATTATATGCTTTGGAGTAGATTTATCTTGATTATGACTCTTTAGAGTTTTATATGCCTCACTTGTTTCTATGTTAAATTCCCTATCCATGTTTGGAAAGTTTTCTGCTTTCTAGTGTGAAGAGGCATTTTTTTACAGTGTCTGTGCTGTCTGACTTTTTTGAAATGGCAAACCAACATACCCAGTGTTTGGAGGCAGATTTATTTATGCTGATGAGCACTGATCAGGATCACTCCCAAAATATCGGACCTTAATTTCTGATGGCTTAGGGCTTATATAAGATAAGGAAGCAGGAAATACAGAGACAGAATATCTTGTCATTTGCGGACTTGCTCTTCTAATATGCAACATTGTGACCAGCTATACATCGCAGTGATCAGCCATTTCTAAGAAACAAAAGTAACAGAAACTTTGAATGGAACTATTACCTGGGCAACTAATGAACTATAGTATGTTGGTGGTGGGTGTCATCATCTGTTACATTTTCCTCTCTTTTAGTTTCCCTAGAAAACTTTTTCTGGGCATGTTACCTGTGATCTTCTTAGACAAGGCCCATTAGTAAAATGCCATCAGGTCTGTTAGTGGCCATAGAATTTGCCTGACCCAAGGGTCGAAAGACTGAAAATTCTCACCAAGTGTTAGTGTGGTTTGTTTCCCTTGCTATAGAGTTTGTCCTTAAGTTGACTCTGACAAAGCAGTGAATGACTTAATCTGATCTAGGAGCTTTGTATCTAAGAGAGTGTATAATATGCCTGGGATGCTTCTGAAATGTCTTCCACTTATAAGGGCCTTACTTGTTATTTTCTATTCTCTCACAGCAATCATCCTTAGAGCCAAGGCAAAGCATGGAGTAGGATAATCAACCTAAAAATGCACAAAAATAAAGGGGAATATATATGGAGCAATTCTGTAAACAGGACCCTCAAACTACAGCTGTGCATGTATTGGTCAGCATCTGGAGCAGGATTTTGAGGGCATCATCTATTCACAGTGAGTTGTCTTGTCCAGGAAATTTCTCCAGTGGATTTAAGGCTGGATTTCTGAAACTTGTAGAGGTAGCTAATATGCACATGATTTGTGTGTGTATTGGAGTGTCCACAGGTATAGCTGGTTAAATTTTATGGAACTAGTTACAAGCTGTTCCTGTAGGGTTATGTTTCATTTCTGTAACTTTTTAGGGATTTGTGGCCTATATGTTGTAGCATTCTCCCAGTTTTGAATTATCTCTGTTACAAATGGAAGCCTGTTGTTGCTGCCAATAGTCAAGGGTAGGTGATATTTAGGGATGATAATTCATCAGGACCCTAAAAATTTTTGTTACCTTCTCAGCTTGGGTAAGGTATACATCGAGCTAGGTTGAGTTGGTACATTTAAGCAACAAAAGGTGTTTCTGGCTGGAGGTTAGGGTCAGCGACACAGACACTGAAGCCCAAGCTCATTGCAAGTGTAGGAGTGCCAGCACTGTGGCTTGAGCTTGCAAAATATGCCATGGGGTTAGATCTGGCTCTAAGATGGATATTTTGGGAATACTGGGTAAAGACTTGTGGTGAGTTGATTTTTCAATTCGTTGAATCCCCAGAGAAGGCTTAGGAATGCAGGTTTTGTGTCATCAGTGGAAGGTTTCCAAACAGCAAAAGGAAGTAGAAGCAGTTGACCTTTGACCAAAATTACTTTGTGCAAAGTGACCACAGAAAGTGTAGCCTGTCATACTCCATTCCTAAGAAAGCTACTTTCATCTATAAACAGGTTATACTTGTACATGAGTTTTATTTTTCATTCATGGTCTGGTTGGTCCACCTTTGTGCACAGAAATTGCAGATTTGGGGTGTTCACACTGCTGAATCAGGACCTCAATTTGAGAAGTCTGGTGTAGCACCTAGCAACTGAATAGTTAGTTATTGGCCTCAGGTGAACTTGTCAGCTTTCTTGATTAGAAGGACTGTAGCTATCAGAGTGAGAAGGCAAAGAGGGGAGCAGTCCTTAGCAACTGAATCCAAGTATTTATACAGGTAGGGCACTAAGCATTGCCAGGCTCTGATAGTCTGATAGTAAGCATCATTCTTTTTATGAATTAAAGATCCAGATTTTATACAGGTCAGCAGATCCAAGAAATTTGGGGAGATTCTTTCTTATAACCAGTGTCTGCCAGATATTGTAGCAGAGCTTTTTTGTCTTTCTAGCAGGCAACTTGGGTGTCATTATTCAGAAATGCATTGATATTTTGTGCTGGGAAACTAGAAAGGTCAATTATGAGGGCTTGTCAAAAGAAAGAAAAATATTGTTTCCAATTCTGACAGTTTGAGTCCAGGTCTGTTTACTTTTCTGTCTTTCCTTTTAAAAGGAAAAAGGTGATATCTGGCAAGAACCAATGGAAGGTATAAAAAGGCATTCTTTAGATCCAGGAAGGTATACAACCAGGCTGTGTGTGCAAAAGTCCACAGTTCCTTACACGGCTCAGAGAATGTGGACTGGACAATATTCTTTACTGGCTTTGTTTACAGGAAGAAGAGGTGTACTTTGGCCATTTGACAGTGTATAATGCAGGTGAGGGTGACCTTGGATGGGACAGAAACAGGCTGTTTCAAAGCAAAGGTGATTGGAACTTCACCAAATCTGTTGCTAGGGCCTCTCTGAAAATTGTGGGAGAATTTTAACCCCTGGTGGCAATTGAGTCCCAGTGAGTTGCTTCCTGTGACATCTGACAAAAATAGAGATTGAAGTGAGGCAGCATGGTTGATGGCCAGGCCCAGAAGTGAGTCTTGGCTCATAACCTTGAAGAACAGTTTTCTTAACTTCAGAACTGCAGTTATCTGTTGTAGGATATTACAGATGTCCTCTTCCTCTCATGTAACAGCCAAATTTGAAAGTTCAGGGTTAAATGAGAGAGAGGCTGACTGTCTTATTACAAAGGATTTTTTTCACTTAAAATTGAAGAGGAGATTTCTTCCCAGAGGCAGTATGGAACTAGCTCATATAGAATTCATGTTTTGTGAGAAATCCTCTCAGGCTGCAAGTTTGTACCTGGCATAAGGATTGAGAGGCATGAGTTCCAGTTATTCCAATGATGTTAAATTTTTGAGAGAGGGAGCCTTTGAAGGCAGAGGATTCTGTTCCTTTGTCTACCAGGAAAGTCACAAGCTGGCCCTCAACTTTTGTGATGACTTGGGTTCTCAGGGACTCAGTTTGATAAATCTCAGTCTGTCCTATTCATCCAGTTCTGGCAGGGTGAGGAATGATTCAGCTTAGTTGGGTCTGGATAGTCAGGTTGCTTTGTGTCTTACAGATGATGGGAATATTTATTTTTGTGGTTATAGCCCGTATAATCATAGGTAGTGGGGATGGTCATTGATCAGACTGTATTTTCTTATGGACATGAGATACTGTTTTTTTTTTTATCACATTTCTAAGTAACAGTAATTGGGGGACAATTCCTCCCCCATATCTTTGAGGTGAGTTAAATTGGTTTGCTTCTAGTGGAAGTGACATAGGGAAAGGCCATGGCTGCTCACCCATCAGGGGTTACAGTCCAATTTTTCCTCAGTCAAAAGGTGGAACTCAGAAGAAATTGCTGACAGTAATCTTGGGTTGACGTTAGATGATACTATATGATGAGGACATGAAGAATGCTCTGGATGAAATACCTATGTGACTGAATATGCTATGGCTAATTGGAGACAGTTAAGTTGACCAGAAGTAGACAAGTCAGGAGCAGGGAGTAAAGTGATAGTTGATGGCAGCAACTATGTAGTTCCACAAGGGTACCTAGGTGGAGTTCTCAGGAAGAATGGGCCTCTGTTTTACTTTTTTTTCCCTTCAGACACAGGGAATGGTTTGATTTCATTTTTAAATGCAAAATATCAGAAAAATCATTTTCTCAGTAGTCAAGGATTGTGCATTTTGACTAACTACTTCCCTTCTGTGACTTTCTACACGTATATTATGTACCCTAGAAGATGCAACAGACAAAAGGTGGGTGTTCCTCATAGGGAAACCATTCAGATGCTCATCTGATTGAGTCCCTTGTGAGGATTTAGGTGCAACTCAGCTAAAAATGGTGCAAGGCCTCCATTAGGCAACATCAACTGCCATGGTATCACAGGTGGGGATCCAATCAGCCACCATAACAAGCACTTCCCAGTTTTATTGCACAGACAGTGCAGCCTATTGCTGATGCTTCCCATTCCACTCAATCACTCACTCATTTATTCAACAGACTTCTAGAGGTTAAATATTTAACCTCATTTTCTTGAGCATAGTACTGATTAACCAGAGTTGATTAGACTCTCTTTCTGTATGAGCTGATCAGTACTGACAGGCAGACTTCCTTGTGTGGCCCTATGTGGTATCAGAATCATACAGGAAGGCAAACAGACAGACTGACAGACAGACAAAAAGACTGCATCCTCCAACCTTTAGGGTCTGATGTGAGTTATTCAAGAAAGGAGCCAGGAATCCTTATCCAGACCTCCTAATGGTCTTGAGAAATCTTCAATGCATATCTTACCATAGGGAACTGTGGAGGTCTGTGCTTCATGTACAAGAGCCATGATCAGTGACCAAATAAGTCAGTATGGTGAGTCTTCTCAGCCAACATACCAGATGCAACTGAAAGCAGAAATTCCAAAACAATACCCAGGATTTGGAGCCAGATTTATTTTAGATCAACATGCACTTATCAGGATCATTCCAAAAATAGCAGAGCTGGATCTCTAGTGGACTAAGGCTTATATGGGATAAGGAAGCAGGACACACATTTTATACTAATTGGCACCTATTTTTTCTTACATATATTTCTAGGAAAATATATTTCTTTCACACTTTGTCTTTAAGGAGAACTAAAATGAAATTCCTGTTCACATTCACTCTGTTGGAGTTGCATCTGAGGTAACTTATGTGTTCCTTTGCTTTATTTAATTATTGGAAAATGTGAATAACATCACAACTTCAAATTTCATTCAATAAAATGCACACTTCATAATTAATGATCTTTAGATAAATTAAGAAATATTCTACTCAGAACATCCATCTTACTTAAATAGAAAAGAAATGATTTGTAAGAATACTGAGTGTGTCAGGGGTGATTATTTTGGGCAGCCACTTAATCACCTCCTAGAAATCCTCTGTTAAGGACAATAGAAACCACACCAGGGATGTACTGTAACCTGATTTGGATGCTGTGTGATGATTATATTTAAAGAATCTGTTGATCATGAGCATTGCCAAGGAAACAGAGTCCAAAGGGTACTATTTGTTTTTGCCAGAATTCATTACTATTGTTCTGGGATTTCTAATCCATAAGATTAATAAGTTGTTAAATAGGACAGAAAAAAGTATAGAAGTGCCAATATTTATATCTCATAAACTAGATGTTTTGTTTCAGAAAGAGGACTCATGAGTCCTAAAATGTACAATACCCAACTAAACAGTAAATAGATGTCTAGTTGTCAAAATTTTCCAAGTTAGAATCACTTATATCAAGTGTTAGGGGAGAAATATATGTAACATACAAACTGACTTAAAATTTTGTACTGGAAACTGGAACAAAGCCATACAATTGAATCAAAGAAGAAAAAAGAATTAAAAATTATATTATCTATTCACCATTAAAATTCCATTGAAGTTCACACTACTCTCATTAAAAAGGAAAACGAGAATTTTTTGTCAATAGCAAAATTTACTTTAGAGGCTGTTGTACATATTAATTCTTTGAATTTAATGAAAGCAATTCAAAATTAGATTATGAATATTTGAAGAAAATTTGTCACTAAACACAATATTTTAACAACTTTAAAATTTTACATTTCTATGAAACAAATCAGAATAAAAAAGAATAATTACCTGTGTGCACCTTTTTGCTTGTTTTCACACATGTGTAAGTAGATATATACTCTGTATCAGATAGTTGGTATTGAAAACAGCTAAGGAAGAAATCAACATGAAAGGATAACATTTGGAAACTTATATGCACCCAACACCACCATATGTAACTTTCTAAAACAAACACTGTGGTTATAAAAGACAAGATAGACAATAACACCGTTTTAGTGGCAGACATCAATACCACAGTGCCATACATAAATGAGTCATCTAGACAAAAGAGTCTGGAATAAAATTGCAGTTTTATAAAGCCTTTTAATAAATATACCTAATCGATATCTATGGAATGTTCCACTCAAATGAAACAGAATACATATTCTTCTCAGTGTTAGCTGAGACCTTTTCCAAAATGCACTACATTGTATCCCATAAAACTTGCTAAGGTAAATGGAAAATAATTGAAATTGCCCCATGCATATTATCAGAGTATAGTTTCTTTTATCATGTCACCTAGTAGTTACAAAGTTCAGATATTCCTTTATTGTCTTTCATGGATTTTAAGTTGATTTCTCTTCCAGGTGAAAGGTAGGATTCTAATTTTATTGGGCTCTTATGAGAATCCAATTTTCACAAACCATATATTTATAAACTGTCTTTCCATGCTTGTATGTGTCTGGTACATTTTGGTTGTCTAAGGATGCATGTATTTATTTCTATGATCTCTACTCTGTTTCACTGTTTATGTCCATTTATAGGCCTTTAAAATATTTTTATTACAGTGATTATGTAATGTTAAAGTCATATACTTTGAATCCTCCAAACCTGCTCCTTTCAGTCTGCACTGCTTTGGCTCTTTAGGTTCTTTTAGTCCTCTCTTTCGAGTTTTAACTGTTATTTAACATTTTTCTCTAATCATGTGAAGTGTCAGATGACAAGAGGATCTATCATTTAAGAATAAAAAATTTTGGCTGTGACCTGACAAACCGCGGCCACCACTGGGCAAGAACCACTGGCATTTCCTGAGCTCTGCACCATATTGGAACTTGGGGCAATGGGAAAACAAGCAGCCAGCTCACCACTTAGGTAAGTGACTGTGGCCTGACAATCCACAGCCGCCCCAAGTTGAGAACCACTTCCTGGTGTTTCCTGAGCTCCATGCCATGTTGGAACTTGGGGTACTGGGAAAACAAGCAGCCAACTCACTCCTCTGGTAAGCAGCTGTGGGCCTGCCAGTGCACAGGCTAATAATCAGACTTACCCACCCCCCACCTTAGCAAGTGGGAGCCAGAGGTCTGAGTATCTCTTGGGAGAATGAAAGTATGCAGTGTGGCAAGTGAGGATGATTTCCTTCTACCATCTCTCTGAAGTGAAATATTTTTATCACTGTTTTGCTCAGTTCTGATTAATGGTACTGCTCTATTCAATATTCTGTTTTTATAAATTTGGTATTTCATTCCATTTTGCTCTACATGACTGAAAAAACAGCTATTGTGAAGAGAATGGGATGTACTATTGTGCCTATAGCTGTTGTCCTCGTGATCTGTGAGGTTCTGTGCCAATTTTACTGCACTGTCTTGGATGGCTTTGTTCTGTCTTGTTCTACTGTATTTTGCTATCTTCAAAAAAAGATAACAAATTAACAAAATACCCCCAAAAAAGTACCAGCTCCACCAAAGCTGATCCATGGGGCATGGATGAAGAGAAACTCAAAAACAAAGCAACAGAATTATACAAAGTGAATAAAAGTAAATAATAACAACAAAACAGGTGAGTAAGGTACTGAGCAAGCTGAAACATGATATAACTAAACAGATAATGGACTTAAAAAGCAAAAGGAGGAAAAGTAAGTGCTCTAAAGGATATAACTGCATGTATGTTTAAGTGTGTAGGATTGATAAACATGTTGCTGTTTTTAATTGATCATTGAACAGAACTTTTTGCATCCTCATTGTTGAATGTCCATTTTGTATGCTTTGATTTTGTAACATCAACAACTATGTCTAAGAGGACAATATGTAATTTAATGTAATTTATAACTAGTGATTTCTTACTATTTATTTTTTTGAAATTCTATTGCTTCTACCCATTTTCTGTTTTTCTTTTTTTTCTCTTTAAATAAAATTTTAAAAAAAGAATAAAAAATTTGAGTGAAGAAGCAGGAGTAAACACAAATGAAATACAAAGGCTATTTACAGAAATAGTTTAAGAATACTTCCCAAGTATAGGAGAAGGAAATGATATCCAGATATATGAGGCATACAGATCTCCAGCTAGCTATAACCAAAATAGATCTACACCCAGACATATAATAATAAAGATCCCAGAATTCCAAAACAAGAACTGAATATTAAAAGCTGTCAGAGAAAAGAAACAGATCATCTATAAAGGAAAATCCATTAGAATCACAACAGACTTCTTGATACAAAACATGAAACCAAGAAGAGCTAGGAGTGAAGTATTCCACACCCTGAAAGAAAATAACCTCCAACCCAGATTGATGTACCCTGAAAACTATTTCTTAACATTAATGGAGAAACAATATGCTTCCATGAAAAAGAGGAACTTGAGGGGCTCATGACCACAATCCAACCCTATAAAACATACTGAAGGACATTCTAGAGAGAGAGGAAAAAAGACCATGGTTTCAAGAACAGTGACTGAGGGGGCAGACAGTGGAATGAAGGGGAAAAGTAGACAACCAATGGCAGAAAAATAGCATGGCAGAGATGAGGCAGAGAAGACTGGCCATAATTGGTAACATGGATGGCATCAATACACTAATAAAAAGAAACAGGAATTGTGGATCATGAGACAGGATCCATCAAGATGCTCTATATAAGAAATATATTTTACCTGAAAGAGAGTTTATGGACTGAAAGTCAAAGATGAGAAAATAATGCTCAATGTGACAGGAAATCAGAAAAAAGTGAGGGTAGCTCACCCATCAGCTGCAGGTTCATTGGAAAGACATCACAGTTTTATACAGTGGAGAACTACTCAGTCATAAGGAAGGAAACCTTGAGACTCTTGGAAGTAAATTGATACAACTTGAGATCAAGCTTATAGGTAAAAAAAATGTTCAGAATTACCTGGTTAAATACTGGGTTGCCTCCCTACCCTAAAAACTAAAGGAGTTAGTGGGATACAAAATGTACAATGAACCCTTGGAAAGCAAAAGTGGAAGAATTGTCTAAATAGGGAAGGCAGAGGACTTTGGTAGTCTTCTATCATGATTTGAAACTCATATTGCTTTCATTGCTCTGTTTAGTTTGGTTATATTTGGTTCCAGTTTGCCTACCTGTACTAGATTTGAGAGCACAGACATATGGTCCAAAGATAGCAGATATACTACAGTAAACATTTTTCATCTCCTATTAACTTAATCTAAAACCCTGTATTGCTTTCATTGCCTTGTTTTGACTGATTTTATTTGAATCTATCTTGTTCAATTGCTGTCTTGTCTTGACTGATTTTATTTTGAATCTGTTATGTTTGATAGTATCAAGTCTGAGAGTATAGGCAACTACTCTGAAGACAATAAGGTTCACTATAATACCAGTTCTGGTTTGACTATTACCCTCTTTTGAAGTCCTATAATATCTCCAATGTTTTGTTTTAATTGATTTTATTCCATATTGCTATGCTCAATTTTATTGTACCTGATGATATGGGCAATTCTATTGAAGATAATAAGAGACACCATGGTAACCATTGTAGATCACCTTGTATTGTGGTTTTGAATAATGTCTCTGTTCATCCTTTTGTTTTGAATGACCCCTATTTTTTTTTCTCATTTGGTTTTATTCTTTTCAAAATAAAAGTAAAAGAAATAAAAAATAAAAAAATTAAAAATTGCATTGAATCATTGCTTCTTTTGGGAGGAATATTGCCATTTTTTAAATATTGATTTTACCAAGGTATATCATGCACCTTCTACTTTATTATTCAATTTTTTCTGTACTCTATACTTTTATTGTAAAGATTTCATATGTTTTAATTTAGGCTTTTCTATCTTTCTTTTTTGTACATTGGATTGTATTCCTTTTCTGGTTTTGTTTTCAGTCATCTCGGTATTGGTATATAGAAAATGCACTCATATATGTACTATAATTTTGTATTATGCTCCTTTGCAGAAATTTGAGTTCCAAAGGGATGTTGGTACTTTATAATTTTATGGATAGAATTAAATTATCAGCAAATATAATTTGATTTTCTCATTTCCTGTTTTAAAACCTTTTAATTTTTTTCTGTGAATTACTTTCTCTGATGAAAATTCCAGTACTCTGATGATTGAATCTTGTGAGTATATGCACTTATTTTCATGAAGATTTTAGATAAAATGTCTTCACATTTCAATACTTGTTACATGTTGGCTGTGAGTTTACCATGTATACACCCATTAGTATGTTGAAATAAGATACTCCTACATGTAATTTATTTGGGACTATTATCATAAAGAAAATTTAATGTTTTAAAGGGTTTTTGCTGCATCGCTATTCAAGTGTTGTCTATTTTTTATTGTATTTACGTAACACTTGACAGTGTATTGCATTACCTATGTTGATCCATTATTTTAGGTATGATATGAAACAAACTTGATTATGGCACAAACTTTTCAATACCTCATTAAAACTGATCTTAAGGAATTATATTGAACTTTGAAAATTTTTCATTAAGGATGTTCTGCCATATTTGAAAAAACTTTTCAAATTAATTTTATTAGTACATTTTAAAAATACTGATTATATTCATCAAAAGAAATTTGTACCCATTCATAATTTTTCTCAATTCTTGTTTTTTCCCTGCTGTCCATTCCCTTCAATCTGTCTTCCTCTATCCATTTATAAAATTTTGCTTTTATTATTTTCTTTCTATTCTTTTAAACTTTCTCTCTCGCTTCCCATTTCTTTAAACTCCACTCTTTCACCTTCCATTTCCACTTAAATATTTTCTTCCTAATTCCCAATATATATACTCCTCATTTTTACTTTTGGTTCCTCCCACTAGAGAAATGACATGATATTTAAATATATAAGTCCAATTCATGCAACTTAAAATTATGTTTAAAAGGTGCAGCCATTTATCTGTCCAATAACATTAAAGCATCATACCATAGTCATATATGCCCAATCCTTTTTTATAGCAACACAATTTATAATAGCTAAAAAGTGGAAAGAGCCTATATGTCCATCAATGGATGAACGGATAAAAAATATGGTTTTTATATATAGCAGAGTACTACTCTGCTGTAAGGAATAATAAATGAGACACTTTCAGGTAAATGGATGTATATATGTGAAAAATCTTAACTTGAAAGAAGTCACTTAATGTTTATTTTAAATAAATATAAACAAATTGAAGAGTCTATAACTTCAAAATTGAGTATTTTGTTCATAAATTGCATATGTGTAGCAAACAGAAAAATTGTGAGGGTTTTTCTTACAAACTTTCATGTTTCCTTGGTTACAAATAAATCCTTGTATTCCACAGTTCCATACTGTATACAAATGTATTTGCCTCTCCTCACTCAACACTGAACTTTCTCTCTCTCTCTCTCTCTCTCTCTCTCTCTCTCTCTGTCTCTTTCTCTGTTCACTCAGCAAAGCTTCATTTGTAGTTATTAATAAATAATGTGTCCAATTAATTTTTTCTTAGTTGATTCATACACCACACTACTATGTATAAGTAAGGAGACTATTCTGGTTCATAATCTATCTTTTAAGTAAAACAATAGATACATCATGTTGTTGTGTGATATTTGCTTGATATATTAATCAGTAAAAATCTCTAGTGCATGTGCTTTTCCAGGTAATGTAACTTCATTAGGTTATTTCAGTGTATCTGGGTAATAACAATTTTGTTTAAAACTCTACAATGTTTATATTTTTCTTGCTTACATAGTTTTTAAAAGTTAGATGATTTCTTTCCAAATTTACCCTGCTGGCACATAAGTAGAATGCAAATTATCTTCCTGAGTTTTGTCAGAATATATCATGTTTGTATCATATTCACTTTTAAAGCCAAATTAGAAAGACAACAAATATTCCACCACATTTTGAAATGCTGTGCTTTTCCAAATCTAAACTTCTTGTACAATTACAATTATACCTTTGTGTATTCTAGTGAATTCAATAGGCCATGTTATGCGTTGTAAAGATATGCAGAAATAATGGGTGGAATTTGTGTCATAGATGATCAGACAGCACTGAAATTGTTTCCTTAAATAATCTTGAGTCAAATAAATATGTTGTTGATTAGAGACTGGTAGTATTTTAATATAGGTGGTTTCAACTATATGAAAAGTAATTAATTTAGCAGTTTTGATAATATGTTTTGGGACAGTATGCACTGTCATGTCTCTATGTAGCCCCTGCCAGAGAGACTGTGGCAGGGGTAGCTCTTAAATGAAGGAGGTAAATTCTAGGTTCAGCAAAATAATAATGGTTTTCATCTTCATACATAAAATTATCTACTGAGAAAGACATGGCTTAACATGAAAGTATTATATAATCTATGAAGAATGACAGTTTAATTATATGTCTTTTACTGCATGTAACATCCAATGTGTAGGTTAATAAACATAAATACATCTCAGTTAAAATTTTTATTACATATTTTATTTAAACAAATACATTCAGTATAATACTTGGCCATATCATTATTATAAAATTAATGAGGTAAGGTACACTCATTATGTCTTACAGTTTTAGAAACACAGAATTTTGAACTTGTATCCCAACTTCAGTTTTTAGTAGCTATTTTCAAAGATGAATGAAGACATTAGAAAACTACATTTTATTTGAGGAAATATATTTTCCTTACAACTTACATACTTTTGATAGTAAAGAGTTATATTTACAAAATCTAATAGATTTTAAAAATAAAAAAATTCGGATCTCTCCCATCTTTAACACACCAGCTGTTATTTACATGTCACTGTATATAAACCAAGATTGGTAATTGAGATTCGTAAAGTTTAAGTCTAAAATGAGGATCATTCTTTGTGCTGATATTATTTAGATTTTGATAAATGCACAAAGAAAAAATTCAACAAATATATTGCTGAGAATAATCTTTCTGTGCTGAAAAATTAACTGAGGTATGAGCTGCAACTTTTGCTTGTGAATCCCTGCTCTTCAAAATTTGTGTAATGGAAACAGAGAAGTCGATTGCAGCTATAATCCTCTAGTATACAGTAAGGGAAATAAAGAAATTTATCATACAGACTCTTGTTCTCACAAAAATTTAAATACTAGAAGTATATCTAAGAGTTTATTTGTAATATTTGTAAGAGTAGAAATAAATTATGACAATATATTAAATACATTAATATTTAATATTAAGCCTTCCTTCAATGATGGAGCACCAGTGTGTATAAGGATGGAGACATACTGATTGGAGGCTTGTTTTTGCTTTATTTCTATATGTATTACACTGGTATACATATATATTAAACAATACACTGGTATACAATATATCAAACCAAAAAATGACGATGTCAGAAAATAGGGTAAATTGTATAACTCAAAAATGCATTTTATTTCTGTACTGATTTGAGTTACTAATTTGAATCGCCTGGCTGTAGTGTAATGATTTGTAGCCTGCATAATTGAGAGACATGTGGCTATGAGTTTCGGCTCATGTGACTGGTTCAAAGACAACATGGCCATATAGGGAATTTTCTGTGGCTGTACCACTTGATCATGGGCCTGTCACTTATTAAATCCCAATCTTTCACTTTGGAAGGCACAAGGCCTGATGTTTCTTCAATGAGCTTGAAGTTTTTCAAAATATTGCAACAGAAACCTAACATTACTCACCTATATCTATTCATTGTTAACTCTTCTGATGGCATCAATGCAGACAGCTTATAGACAAAGTCAGAGGGATAAATCTGCCCAGGAGCAGATTGTCTTTGGGATATTGCTTTCAGGGAAACTGGAGGAGGATATAATGATACTGAAGTGTAATTTCTGTTTTGTGTTTTTCTCCTGGACACCAGATCTCAGATGTAGATCCCAGGGGCCAATGTTAGCAAACTTCACCAGGGAAGTGGAGCAGGCACTGGTGACGGGAGCCAGGGGCATCAGAGTGTCCACCTGGGTCAGAAACAATGTTATACTGAATCCACATGTATATACCTGGCTGATGCTGCAAGTTTGTTCTTCATTAAGCCAGAAGTGTGTATGTGCCTGAGATGTTCTCTTTGATTGTTAATTTCCTTTTCCTTCAGCTTCCTGCCATAGTGTGTACTTTCCAATGTGAAGCCTTCTTTCAACGAAGGAGCACCAGTGTGCATAAGGATGGAGACATACTGATTGGAGGCTTTTTTTTTTGCTTTATTTCTGCATTACACTGGTGTTGTTCATATAATACTTGTGCAGGACTGCTATGTTGCATAGTAAGTTTCTTTCTAATTTAGTTTTTCCTGGTTCTCAGAATGGATACTGGCTAGGCATCTATGGATAGATCATCGGTTTTCTTGATAGTGCTTTCTTGTGCTGCCTGCTTACATTTATACAATAAGGATATAACTGTTTTCTTACACCCTTTAAATTTTTAATACAGGAAGAAGGTCTTGTTTTATTTTCTGCGACTTTTGCTTTCAGTTCTGGAACCTGAGGCAGAAAGCTCTCTGCACCTGGTTGAGGTGGTTATGTACCCTTCTCTTACCGAGAAGCCACTGCATGGCATTCAGTAAAGTTCTGTAGCAAATCAATCCCAACCCTCAGAATGGACTGATGTGAGTACTAAGTGGCATTTGCCAAATGTCCCCTTATACAATCGAAGGGCTGATATTTCTTCATGTATACATTTCCTTTTATTAATACTGATTGTTATCTGATATTTCTACCCTCCTGCTTGAAGACATATAGTGGTGCAATTATTCACTTCATCCTTCAGATAAATTCTAGGTAAGTATTTCAGCAGGGAAGGATTCTGACTGCTCGAGTTGCAGGCATGTCCAGGAATAAGGGATGAGTCAGCTGTTAGGCTTTCCCTGCCAGTGTGATTCTTTCTCACTTGGATACAGGTTTACTTTATGTTTTCAACTACCATCATATCACTTCTGTTTTCATCACCAAATGTGTATTTAAATAATCAAATTTTCAATACGTCAGAGAATTCTAACAAGTGACTTGTGGTTTTGTGAGGAAAAGAGATGCCACACAAAGAGTGATTGACTGTGTGTTTGATAAAATACTGGACCTGGAGTGGCAGCTGCCTGTATTTGGGGGCAGGTGTGGCAGCATAAGGGATTAGAGCTTTCTTCTCTTGTAGATGAGTCTCTGCCTATATCATACTCCTTAGAACATCCAGATTTTTTAAATACTTTTGTTCCTAGACATTTTCCCCATTGTTACATAGATATAGAGATGGGGTCCTGTGGTGGGGTTGATTCTGCTAAATTCCTGGGCTCCAAGATTCCCTCTTCTTCAGCCTTTTGAGTGCCTGGTATTGTAGGCATTTGTCATAACACCCTTCATGACTGATCTTTCTTCCATAATTTTCCAACATGTATCAAATATCATTAGCAATGTGTGTTTTTTACAAACTTTGATTCTCATAGCTGATGCTAATAATTTCTTCTTTGATTGTAACCGTCCAGAAGATTTTTTGAGTGGTTGAGACAGGCAGGCATGCTATGACTGTCTTGGGAACCTATGAAAGCATTAATTACTCACAACACTTATTCAAAATAATAAAGGTTTTATTTTATCAATACACAAATCTCAGTATACAAAATATTACATTGTGGTTTGCTTTTGAAAAGAGACTCTAAATAGTGAGTGGGATAGTGGAAGTTTAGAGCCGAATCAAAGAAGGGTGGACCCTTGATGGGATATTAAGAAAGGACCACATGAGATAATGCAAGAGTCTGTGTATACTCACCTGACAGGGTCCTAACCAAAGCCTGCCCAGTATGATCACATATTGTCTGATAATACTGGGGAATGGGAAAGTGATCAGAATTGGAGAGTTACAAGACTTTAAGAATAATTCAAAACTTTGGATGCAGGTTCTTTATCTCTTCCTAGGAGAATATGGGAGCCTACGTATTCTTCCTTTTATCTCTGTTGTCTCCCTACATGCCCAGGAAGCCTGGCTGGTTTTGCAGTTGGCCCTGTTCTAAACCCAAGTACTATGATTCCCTCCATATGGTGAGAAGAATACACTTTTATTTCCAGAACTTTTCATGCCAAGGAGGACTCATGTATTCATCAGCAACAAGATTTTAGGGCCTTGTTAGAGAGTCTTCATTACTTTTAGAAAATATTTACAGATAAACAAAACATAGATAGATAGATATCATTATACTGCAAAAAGTACTTTTATTATTTTAGAAGATTAAACTGCTTTTGTTTGAATCTGATACCAGTTTTTCCTTTTGTTTCTTATGTGAATAATCTTTTTCTTCACAAATATTAATTCTTGATCTTCCTTTTGCTCTACCAGTTTTCTGAATATTTATTACAAGGCTTAGATGCCCTACAAAGTGCTAAATCACCCCAATGCCAATGTAGAAGTACTGTATTGTTCACTTTTTTCACTCAAGTTGCTCTTGATGTACAGCTTCATTAAAAAGATTCATTCCAAAATGTTCAAAACTCTCACACTTTATCAATAGCATGTTTGCAGTGTTCTGCACAAAAAGTCTTTTATCAGGGGATGAATGGAGCAATTGTCTGCTCTGAATTCTCTGTAAGGAGGATGAACTTCTGCTCCTGACCTTCACCCATCTTTCTTTTGACTCATTGCTGCATTTTTTAAAGTAAGTTTTATCTTGAAAAAATTTCAGTTTTGTCTTTAATTTTATCTTTAAATAATTATCAAATAATAATTATATATGTGTATGGTTGCAGTGTTACAAGCTGCTATGCACATAGTCAATCAGTTAAAGCAGGCAGATCCATCATCATCCATGATACCTCATCAAGTGGTAAATATGGAGAATAATTCGATTTGAGTTTTACTGAAATCATAATATTATAGAAATTTCTCTCCTAAACAAATTCATTCAACAAGGAAAATGCTTGTTGGCATTAAAAGTTGTATGTATATCAATAAACATTTTGTTTTGCCCCTAGAAAAAATTAGAAAGTTTAAAAATATTAAATTTATAATGACCTATTTAGATCAATTCTATACTCAATTTTTTATTTATAACAAGCTAATGTGAAGTTCATGAAACAAACTCTTAGTTGTCAGGTTTTATAAATAAAATTCTTGTTCTTCTTTTTTTTCATTCAGTACTGTGCATTGAACACTTGGTCTTCAGGCTGAGCCTCTCCTGGGATCATTCTTACTATTTTGAGGCACGCGTTTGGTAATTCAGGAAGCTGCGCAGGCTGGGCCTCAACTTGAGTTCTCAGTGTTCTGTGAGCTGGGGTTACAGGTGCATGATAATTGCCTGGCTTTTAGTTCTATGTTTTAGAAGCAAATAATGTGTTAAAAAATTCAGGCTCAGTATATAGTAGAAATTTTATTCAAGCTATTTTAAACTCCACAGAAAACGATGAACATTTTTATGTTATTTTTGTTGTCACTTCAAGTTCTTTTATCTTAATTATAAATATTAAAATACGTTTCTTAAAATCCATGTAATAAACTTTAGATTGTCCTCAAGAATTTGTGCATGGTTTCATTGCATTACTTATTGCTGTTATTGTTTTTTCCTAAAATTGTTTCACTTTATCATTCTTTTCTGAATAATACCTATTTTTACTGATATTAAAATAGAATCAGGTCCACTGAATACCATTTTTTGTACTGATTGTATTAGTTTCCAATCTCAAATTACTTTCTGTTATATTTTAAAATTACTGCTTATGCTTCTTTTGATGTGAAAGCTTACTTTATGTGCCCATAGTCATCCTTTTTATTGATCTATCAAGAAACACAGTGCTTACACAATTTCATTAGAGAAGAGTTCTTCTTCCTATTTTCTCTTTCTGTCTAGATGTCTGGAGATCCTTGCTACTATTTGCTGCTCAATGATCCTACTGTCTGTGAGATTTAACAGTAACTGATCACAATGACTATTTATTTTTACATTGTCTTACTGGTCCAATGTATTTTTGAATTTAATGAGGAATATGAGTGTGTGTGTGTGCTAGTTAGCAAAGTGTATTTTATATTTTCTTAAACATTATATGAGCTACTGGATCAGAAATTCCATTTGTAATCAAAATCTTATCTCTTGAGTATTTATCTGTTTGTAAATACAACTGTCTTTAGTTGTTGCAGATAAAATCTAATTTGTATTCATTGGTTGGCTCTTTATTCAAGGAATCAAGATTTTGTTTTATAAATTATTTTTCTGCTCCCTTTATGTAAAATTAATCCAGGTTAACATTATGCACAATTTATCTATCATCTAT
The DNA here is from genome assembly GCA_004027455.1 of Hydrochoerus hydrochaeris. Taxonomy (NCBI): domain Eukaryota; kingdom Metazoa; phylum Chordata; class Mammalia; order Rodentia; family Hydrochaeridae; genus Hydrochoerus; species Hydrochoerus hydrochaeris. The sequence continues at coordinate 32,100 of PVLA01010105.1, read as the reverse complement.
CTATCTATCTATCTATCTATCTATCTATCTATCTATCTTTAAGGCAACGGAGTGGTTATTGTTATTGATAACACAGTGCAGTTTAGGTCACATAGTGACAACAAAATCACTGTTGAGAACATGATACCATCCTATTGTGTACCAGCACAGCTTTTGATGTTCCCAAAGGTAAAGAAAGCAAGAGGATGGGAAAATAAATAAAAGAGATAAAAACTGAAGTCAAGAGCAGTTGTTGTTCTTTATGAGAGAAAAGTAACTGCTTGAGCACTGAAGCTCATTTATTATGCACTCAAAAGGATGTCAATTTCAACCCCTATCAACTTGTTTGCCTGTCTGGCCTGGTTTCTTGTCTTCTTAGAACTAAACCAGTTTATTTATGTGTTTTGCTTTGGTTTTCCCTGTTCTTAGGCCTGGCCCTGCATTAGTCACAGGTGTGTAATCAGCCTCCAACTTCAATCAATCCCTATGTCTCCTTTTCTGTTGTGAAGTTGCAAGCTGTGGGTGGTGAGTTGAAGTTGGAAGAGAAGTGTTTGCAGAATTCTGTAATGACCTTTTCATTTTTAACACTTCCTTTTTTGGGAATGTACTTCTTTAAGCAAAATGTTTTTCATTCCAAGTGTTTTAGGTCACTTCATTCTGTAATTTACCACTATACGGCCAATTAATCCAAATAATAATCAGTGAGCAATGTCATAAGCTGTTAGTGATTTCAGTTTCTTTTATAGCTAACCTAGCACTATAGCACTATTTTACACATGGTGTGGTTATAAATTTCTGTTGGATGCTCAAGACCAAGTTAAAGTGAGACCTGTATTAACTACAATTAATCTTTTGCTATCTATGAAGGTCAATTAAGTATCCACAGGAATTGCTTTGGAACCATGCATAGTAAATTTTAGTACTTCCATCAGTGTCAGCCATCTGAAAGAGTCATAGCCATTGCTTGACCAAATTGTTTTCTATGAAATGTTGTGAGATGTTTATCTTGCTGACTCTCCTTAGGCATACTTCATGTTGTTGATCTCTCTTTCCTCCATGGTCCTACAATACCCTTGGTCAGAAGATCAGAGACTTTACTAAGTTATAAGAATCTTGCCTCATGCATTTTCTTTTTTTCACGTTTTTATTTTAAAGAGAATAAAACAAAAGAGGACAGACCTAAGCAGATGAGAACAGAAAAATGAAAGCAACACAAGACTTCACAACAAGACAATTGGATATTAACAGTAGCTATCATAATGTCTCTTTCTTTGAAATAGTTGAGCTTAGCTTTACACAGAATAATGTCAAAAACAACAAAATAGAATAAAACCACTCAAGAGAATGAAAGTATTGTAAGGCATTCTGAACCAAATAACAGGAGATGAACAATGGCTGCTATATTATCTCATTTTCCACAAAAATTTTGTTTATACTATCATACATATTAATATCCAGTAAGACACAATGTGATAGAACCAATGGTAATAGAAAAACAAGAGCATGGTAAGACTTCAGAGCAAGATGATATTAAATCAACAATGGCTGCCATATTGTCTTTTCTTCAAAGTAAATATTCACACCATCACATATATTAAGATCAAACAAAACAGAATAAAACCATTCCAAACAATGAATGAAAACATAAGACTTCAAAGCAATATAAAGGTGAACCATGATTACCAGAAAATCTTCTGTACTCTTACCATTTCTTACACTAGGGAAACTATATGGTATTTATACATGTGAGTTTGATTTACTTCACTTATGAGTATAGATTCAAGTTGCATGCATTTATTTATAAATATCTCAATGTGATCATTCTTTATGCCTGAGTAGTACTCCAATGTATAAAAGAACCACAATGTTTTTATCCATTCCTTGGTTGATGGGCACTTAGGTTGTTTTCAAGATCTGACTATTACAAATTGTGCTGCTGTAAACATGGGTGCACATATGTCATTGTGGTAAGATGTTTTCAGTTATTCTGGGAATATGCCTAAGAGTGGAATAGCTGGGTCAAATGGGACCTCCAATCCCAGCTTTTGAAGAATCTCTAGATTGACCTCCACAGTGGTTGCACCAGTCTACACTCCCACCAAAGTGCAGAAGAGTTCCTTTTTCCCCACAGTCTCTCCAGCATTTGTTGTTGGTAGTTTTGTTGATCCTGGCCATTCTTTCTGGAGTGAGATGGAATCTCAGTGTGGTTTTAATTTGCATTTCCCTAATGACCAATGACAATGAACATTCTTTCATGTATTTATTTGCCATTTGTATTTTTTCATCTGAGAACTGTGTATTCATTTCAGATGTGCATTTTTGGATTTGGTTTTTTGAATTTCAGGGGTCTGATTTTTTAAATTCTTTATAAGTTCTAGACAGAAGTCCTTTGTCTGAGGGACAGTTCACTAAGATTTTTTCCCAGTTTGTGGGTTTTGTTTTCACTGTGCTGGAGATTTCTTTGGATGTGCAGAAACTCTTTAATAAGATGTGATCCTAGTTATTCATTGTAGGACATATTTTCCATGCAGTTTGGTTCTTGTTCATGAATTCTCTACTTACCCCTATGTCTTCAAGATTTTTACCTACTTTGTTTTCCAATTGATTCAGTGTTTCTGTTTTAATATTTAGATATTTGATCCATTTAGATTTTAGTTTAGTACATGGTGACAGGCATGGGTCTAATTTTAGTTTTTGGCATATGAAAAGCCAGTTTTTCCAGTACCATTTATTAAAGAGACTATCGTTCTTCCAGGAAACATGCTTGGCCCTTTTATCAAAGATAAGGTGGCTGAATAGTTGTATCTTCTAGTCTATTCCATTGATCTTCAGGTTTGTTTTTATTCCAATACCAGGTTGATTTTATTATAGTAGCTTTGTAGTATAACATCAAGTCAGGGATTGTAATGCCTCCTGCCTTGGCTTTGCTGCTTTGAATTGCATTTGCTATTCTTGGTATCTTTTGGTTCCAGATGAATTTGAGGAGTGATTTCTCTAGATCTATGAGGTATGTTAGAGGTATTTTCATTGGGATTGCAATGAATCTGTATAACAATTTTGGGAGCATGGTCATTTTCACAATATTTATTCTTCCTATCCATGAACAAGTGATGTCTTTCCATTTACTGAGGTCCTCTTTGATTTGTTTTTTCAGGGTATTATAATTTTCCCTGTACAACTCTTACATATTTAGTTAGACTAATTCCTAAGTATTTCATTTTTTTGGATGCTAGTGTGAAGAGTGTGGCTTCTCTTATTTCTTCTTCTCATGATTTTGTTGTTAGCGTATAAGAATGCTATTGATTTTTGAGTATTGACTTTGTATCCAGATACATTGCTGAATTTACTTATCATATCTAGGAGTCTTTCAACGAAGATTTGGGGGTCTTATATTTAGAGTATCATGTCATCTGCAAATAATGATAATTTAATCTCCTCTTTTCCTATCTTTACTCCTTTTATTTCTCTCTTTTGTCTAATTGCTCTGGCTAGTATTTCCAGTACTATGTTGAATAGGAGCAATGATAAGGGAAATCTTTGTTGTATACCTGATTTCGAAGTAAAAGTTTTCAGTTTTTGGCCATTTAATATGACACTGTCTATTGGGTTGTCATAGATGGCCTTTATCATATTGAGGTAAAGATCTATTCCAATTCTTTGTAAGGTGCTTATCATGAATGGGTGTTGGATCTTATCAAAAGCTTTTTCTACATCTATAGAAATGATCATGTGATTCTTTCTTTTGGCTCTATTGACATGGTGTATTACATTTATTGATTTACGTATGTTGAAACATCCCTGCATGCCCAGAATGAATCCCACTTAGTCATGTTGTATAGTGTTTTTGATGATTTGCTGCATTCTGTTTGTTCCTCTAATTTTTTAGCTGTGTCTTCATTGGATGCATTCAGTATTTCTTTCACTACTTTTATCCTTTCTTCTTTTACCTGGGAGATTATTTGCAATTTGTGTCCCCTCATAGCTTTCCATAGTTGCTTTGTTATTTCAGTTGATATCATTTCAGGCATTTCAGGTGTATGGCTAGTATTTTCTTCTATGTACATGGCTCCTAGGCTTTTTTGGGATGGGCTGGAGGTTTGAGATTGCATTTTGGTCTGTTGTTTTGTCATCTTCTTATATTTCCATGTTTTCAGTGATGTTCCAAAGCTTCCCATGGATGTGTTGGAAATCACATCCTGTGCCCTCTACTACTGGATGTATCAGTAGTAGAGGGCACAGGAAATATCCAACAGTTAAATGAAAATGTTGATATGCTTCCCCATCGATCCCTTATCTCCACTGGTGGCTTTGGCTCACCTCACTCAGTGGGCCTGATTTGCCTGGTTGAAAGAAGGTCACTGGGCATGGTCTACTCAAGCCCGCAAAACCTCTGGGTCACAGTCCAGTGTCCTAGGGGGCTGGCCTGTATCTAGCCACTGGGATTGATGGTCCCAAACTTTTCCCAGGCCTGCCCTGGTGAGCTGCAACTCACCTCATGGCCCAGATGTTTTCTTATATCCTGGGCCTTCATTGACCTTAAAGACCTGTCACCAAAATATTGACTATCATCTTAGCCCATATCTTCCTAGCTCTTTGGTCTCCAACCTCCAAGTGTTGAAGATCAAGATGAAAGGTTTGATAACATCACACTCTAGTAGAGTCAGTAAGCTTAACATTATTATCTTATCTAAGTATCAAGTACCTTAGAACATGAAATGGAACCATTGTTTTCTACTAACCATGAATGTTTTAACATTTGAATACCTACATAATGTTAAAAGTCACATATTTTACACAGAACATTATAAATCAAAACCATATATAATAGCATAACAATCATAATGACATTTTAACACACCATAATTTACCTTTTGACATTAATTACCCAGCCAGTCATCTCTATCTAATATATCAGAAGCTTTTACTTAACTTGTGAATTTTCCTATCATCTTGGTTTGAAAGTCTATACTGTTATTGCTTTGGGTTTGTTGTTATTCTTGTTAGTTTGTCTGTTTTGATTTTATTTTCTGTGGATTTTTTCTCTTTTAAATAAGAAAATACTTGTAAAGTTAATGTCCTCTTATTGCATGTAATTCTCACTTCTCAAGCCCAAGCACTCCAGCACCTATCAAGACTTTTGATTTCTATATTTAGTTACCACCTTTTGGGAATTCTGGCTTGGTTTTTTTCAACTGGCTCCAGCTTAGTTTATTCACTCTAGAGCAATCCCTGAGGCAAGCCCTAGGACTCAGCATCAGCTTCTTAAAATGTGACATCAAATCCTTCTCCATACCTGGGTTTGTGATAAAGGCAGACATCATGCTCTGGTACCAAGATAGTCAATTCAACATTCCCTGGAAAGATGCAAGCATAGACTCAAGCCCAAATTTGAACTGCGCTGTGTCCCTTTCTCTGTGTAGTATAAGTTCTTTCCAAAGGACCATTACTACCTGTTTTTCTTGATTGAATTATTTTTCTGCTTCTGCACTCCCATCCTTAGTGGGATTGAAAAAGTTAATAGCATTTACTGCAAGGTGAAGCCAATCACGAGGTGTAAATTTGGTAAGGAAGCATTTCTCATTTAGTTTTTTAATGGAATTTTGTGCTTATCATGAGCATGTTTAACAATTTCTTGACCTTGAGGATTATAAGGAATATCTGTGGTTAGGGAAATATGAAAAGTTCTACAAAATATTTGGAAAGAATCAACTTGAACATCAAAACACAGGTTTAACAATCCTTAAAAACCAGTACTGAGTCTATCAACATTATATTATGTTAGAATGATATTATTTCATCTTTACAGTGAAAACAAGCATCGTTTTCCCTCCCACTTCTTTTGTGTGGGCCTTGCTCCAGGCTCATTGGAGCTGGTAAATTTTCTCCTCCTTTTGGGATGTCAGTGAGAAATGATGAGAGGAACAGAAAGCATCAGCTTCTCCTTGTTAAAAATAAATAAACAAACAAAAACAAAACAAAGCAAAAAACAACTTTAAAAGTCTTAGAGCTCCAGATAATTTTATGCTGTTGTTTTTCTTATGGCTTTTTCACTTCTTCCTAACTATGTAAATTTATAGCTTTTTCTCCTGTAAATAAACAAACTCAAGAAATTTAGCAAGCTGTGTACTGTCAGTGTTTTGAAAACTAAAAATTAATCTAAGAAAGCAAGACAGAACTAAAAAAAATGTAGAATTATATTGACTTTGATTTTGAAGCAAGTACCCCTGAGGTAAACAACACTTTTCCAAAGCAACAGAGCTTGAGAATTTACACTGACAGATATGAAGACTATTACCATGTCATAGTGAGATATTGATATACTTGAGGCTAGCCTGTTATCAGCTCATGAAAACCAAATGTTGAATTTTTACAAGTTTTACGGGGCAACTATTGTATTGGTTATTTGAAATTGTCTTTTGTGAGAATATTTTTGAAACAATAAGCAAACCACAAATCAGGAATGAACTACTCCAGAACCACTAGAAGCCTACTATGACAAATAGGGCCATGCCATCACAGAGAAGCTGTCTGTGTTGTAACACCCCTAGAGCTTGGCAGGACTATCGTGGTACTCATGGCTCTAAGCCCCTTTTAAAGGCTTGGAGAAGTGTATGCCTCAGCAAATAGGCGGCAGGGCCCACCCATGTTTACTACCTCTACACCCACATTTGAAACAAATAAATGTGTTTTCTCTCTTCCCACTAAGAATGGAAACATGAGTGATATCTGCTGGCAATACTCCCTGCACATATGAGGGGCCAAATTCTGCACTATGCTGAATCATCCCAGTCAGTGTAGTCCATATTTTGTAGGTTCCTAAAGACTTTTCACACCATTTATTTGTATTTTCAGAGGCCAGCTATTGAGCAATTAACTTAAAGATGACTCTCTTTTATGAAGGGTAGAAATCATAGCCTGTGATATCACAAAACTTCCCTGAACTGGGATGGTGGGAATTGCCACTTGTGGTTCAGGTAAGGTTACTAGGGTGGCTATTGTTCTGTTATCTTTTTCCCACTCAACTTGACTTTGAAATGGTGCTCTGAACCATATCCTTTGTTGATGTCCAAACAAAGTTACCATCATTGAAGCACTCCTTAATGCAAGTCTACAGAGAGGAAGTAAATACAGAAGCCAAGATTATAACAAATAGTTTAATGTACATTTAGGGTTTTTGTGAATGTGTTTGCCCCATGTTTATTGACATCAGCACATTTCTTTCCCTTTTGTGTCTTGTAGGCTTGTTTCTTTTTTTGACTTCTCCTAATCCTATTTCTCTCTTTGGCTTCTCTTAAGACTATTTATCTTTTTTTTGGCTTCTTTTTAAACTGCATCTCTCTTTGACCATAACAAATCCAATTTTTGACCCAGGCTTAACCCCTGATGATGTTACTATCAGTTCATTCCAGTGATGAATGCCAACCACTATCAATGCACCTCTCACTTTTCAAGGCACAGTGAGAAGTGTCCCTGCACTTGCTCTTTCTTCTTACCCAGGCCCATGCCTCAGGGGTCAATCGTCACTTACCAGTGCAGTTCTCAATATTCCCATGGGGGTAAGACATATAAAGGGTGGGAAAATAAAGAAACGTGAAAGTTGAGGTCAGATGGAGCTCTCTCTCCTAATAGGAGAACAGAACTGCTTGTTTATTTATACATTCAGGAGGATAATAACAGTTTAAACTTCTCTGCCTAGCAACTTGTTCACCATGCTGGCCTGGGGCCCTTCACTTCTCAGTTAAGAAATCTCTTTTTTTTTGGTCTTGTTCTGGGCTCTCCCTGTGCTCAGGGCTGGCCTTGCTTTAACCCCACATGTGTGACCAATACCAGCTTCTTTCAGTCCCTGAATATCCCTATTGTGTTGTTTTGTCTTGTTTTAGTTTTTACTAATAGTCTGTGCCTGCTGTAATGGTTTTACCTGAAGATTTTAGCATGATGAGCCTGTCTTTCTTTATTTTTTAAAACTTTTAATGAATCACCTGTTACAAAGCCATAATCTGCAGTCTTGGCCTGGAAATATCCAACAGTTAAATGAAAATGTTGATATGCTTCCCCATCAATCCCTTATCTCCAAATGCAGATAATCAGGAAAAAATTGAAATTGTTTGATAATAATTTTACATTTTTACTTTTGTTTTTGGCAGCTAGTTTCCATTAGGCACATTTTAAAAGGCATATTGACAGTGTTTGAGACAACTGTATTCTTTTTCAAATATTATTTTTCATAGAATAGCTCACTAAACTTTTGAACTTTACTGTAAATGTGAACCTTCTGTGGGGTCTCAGTTTATTGCTGAGATCTGCACTGACTTTTCTGATTCTATAAATGTGAGGTGAAGACTTCACCAGGGAATGATCACCTGCACTTTCTCATAGGAATGGAACTCACCCAAGCATAGGGATAGAGTCAAATATTAAAAAAAAATCAATGTATGAATTAGATATGATTTAGGAGTTATTTGAAAATTGACAGTAAAATATACATAGTAAAAACAAAAATCATATTTATAATTATCAATTGCTAATACAGTAAATTCCTGAAGAATTTGTGGTCCATTTTTAGAAGAAAGTCACAAATTTCCATATTTCCTGCTTATAAAAGACCTGTAAAAATGTAAATAAAAGTGCAAATTTCAAAGACACAACACAGAGGTAACTAGAAAGGCATTACTATCAGTACTCCAGTCAGAATACATGTATCCTATCTGCTTTAATTTCTGAAAATTACAACAAAAAAGCATGATTCAAAACAAAAATAAGAAAAATGCATGAGCATATTTAGACTGATATGTAGGTTTAAATTATAACCAAGAAATACCAAATAAGATTCCAAATATCAAAATAATTTTAGGTCACATAGCTTCAAAAAGCAAAGGAAAAAAGAGATGACATATCTGTTGCTGATAGCAAGGAATAGGAAATTAACTTTGTAGCTATACTAAGAAAAGTAGTACAAATAGAGAATAGATGTGCATGAATCCAGACTTCCAAAAATCTTACCTGAAGGTAATTTTGATTTCTGGATATGAACAGAATATTTCAAAATTAAATAAACACATCGAATTTATGAAATCCATACAGAAGACATAAACCAATACTAAAGTGTATATTCAAAGTAAGTAGACTTTTTATATCTTTTTATGAATGCTGTTTTGTGTGTAAGTCCATGTGTGCAGCACATAATGTCCATGTTTCTTGTGTGGAGTTGGAACATGTATATAACATATTGCAATTCTTTTCTTTCAAGATCTGTCCTTTTCCACTTTCCCCCATTTCTTCATTGTTCAGTATCCCTTTAGTTTTACAAAGATCTATCTCACTACATTCTATTTTCTGTAATTCATTTTACTCTGTTTTTGTCTGTGTGTCTCATATAAGAGAAACTGTGTAAGAATATAAACTAGTGCAACATTATGAAAATAAGTATGTAGATTCCCCCAAATCTAAACAGAGAATGCATACTTTGAGATTGGCATACAGGTAATAACAGAGTATTTTCAAGTGTGTGGGAGACCTAGCACTCATTCTAAATCAGCATATAAAACAGGAAGAACATGTGTTTTGTCACTCACATATCAAGTATCAAAAAGATGTGAACAACTTCAAGTTTGTTAATCAAGAATCAACATGTAGAAGAAATAAAAATTGTAAAATGAAATAGAGCATTTTATTTTCCATGAAATTTAAGCTATTAGGATAGCTAAAGTTATGAATATATTGTTGGCTGAGAGACTTTTTTACATAAAACTGTGGGTAGGATGAAGAGGATACAGCTTTTTGGTATGAACATTTCTAAAAATTTTAGTTTTGCTTATATATTTATACTTTAAATTATAAAAGGTAGATGTTTAAATCTTACAATGTTGAGTTTTGTACATTTCTGTTTTCCATGCTTCTTCTTTCTAATGTCAGACTATATCCTCATGATTTCTTTTCATTTAGTGATCTGAAGTTAGTGGAAGTCTTCTAGAATTTGGGGACTACAGATGCACAAATTTGATGGATCAGTGGTTTAGGAAACATAATTCCAAATATCAGAGATACACCAAAACTTTGGTTGAGAATTATTTTTCTCTTCTTACACATTTACAACTCATGAGAACATCAGTGTTGTGGACATCAGTTGTACTTTAATTGAGTTGTAATTTAAAGCATTAAGTAACTTGTGAATACATGCAATTATATTCCATATTGTTGTCAAATATCATTCATGAATGTCCAACATGAATGTTAACTTCTTTGTGTTTGTAAAAATTTCCTCCATATACATTCAGATGTAAAAGGTCTGTGTAAAGCCAAAATTAATTCACTTGCAGCAACTACAAATTCTAAGACTTCATTTGAGACTATTCTCACAAAGACAGATCAAATTTACTGATTGTTTTCTTTTAGTTATGATTTTGTATTTCTCAGCTAATTGTATAAAAATGGATCATTAACTGGATTCCTAAATCAGCAATCATTTACTTTGAATAGTTTCACAAACTAAGAAAAATAAATCGCAAGTCTGCTTCCTACTTTCTGAGTGACAATTTAGTCAATGGTTGTCAGAGAGTAGAATTGTGAAGCAACTCTTCCTTCAATCTTATAAGGTCTCCAAATGACCTCATCAGAAATTCATTGAATAAAATTGCTTTCAAAAAATTAATTTCCTAGGAAGCACTATAAAAGATATAGCTGCATGTATGTTTAGATGTGTAGGATTGATGACCATATTTCTAGGTTCTTGTTGGATTGTTGAACAGATCTGTTTGCACTCTCACTGCTTTAGTGCCTACTTTGTGTGCTTTAATCCTGTAACTTGAATATTTCTAAAAAAACTATGTGTAATGTATTAACTAGTGATTTCTTACTATTTATCTTCTTTTCTTGAAATTCTGTAATATTTCTACCTTTTTCCTGTTTTTTCTCTTTAAATAAAAAAATGAAAAATAAATTAAATTTCCAATATGATGACGTTCACATTATGTTCTAATTAGGTGACTGTGAAAAGTACAGAAGCAAGCAGGTCATAAGTGGTATTGGACTGAATTATAAGATAATCATTGAATGAGTTTTTTTTCTTAAAAACCTGTGTGATCTCTATGCAGGCTTATGCCCCAAAACTATCAGAACTACCTGGCCTTCACTTTTGTCAGACAAGAGATCAACAGGTATCCACAGCTTTTACCCAACATTTCTCTGGGCTATGAGTTCCATAATGTCCTTTACAGGCATTGGAAGATGCCAGAAAATTCCTTCATCTTGCTCACTGGATATGCAATGATATGCTCTGATGTCTCAGTCCATTATTTTAAAATTTATAAAAGTGTTTAAAGAGTGAGATATTAGAAAAAAGGTAAGCACATTTATTTCAGTACAATTGCCAATTTTTACTATGTATGCTTCAGTTCACCTACTGTGCTTTACCTCAAAATTCTTCCAATTTTCATTTCCTTTTAGGTTACCTCTAACAATTTTGATCCTACACTGACTGATAGGGGCAAGTATCCTCTTCTCCATCAGGTGACTCCAAAGGACATGTATTTGGCCCTTGGCATGGTGTCCTTGATGCTTCATTTTCACTGGACCTGGGTGGGTCTGCTCATCACAGAAGGCCTTAGGAGTCTTCACTTTCTCTCTGATCTGAGAGCTGAGTTGAGCAGGCACAGAATCTGTTTAGCCTTTGTGAAAATGGTCTCCACTGTGTATGTGTCATATCTCTCAGGTGCACAGAAGCATGATATCTTGACAACAGATACATCATCAGTCAATGTGATGTTTATTTACCATGATAATGATCATCAAAATGATATAAACTACAACCTAGTACAAAACTTAATAACTTGGAAATTCTGGGTAACAAACTCACAATGTCATGCAGGCCTAAGTGGCAGAAATTTCATATTTGATCAATTCCATGGAATTCTTGTTTTTTCACATCACCATGAAGAGATTTCAGGTTTTAAAAATTTTGTCCAAGAAGCTACTCATTGCAAATACCCAGAAGACACTTAATCTCATTATGTATTGGTACAATAATTTCCATTCCTCTGTATGTGAGTCTGAGTATGCATTGGAGAACTGTACACCTAATACCTTACTGGCTTGGTTGCCTCTGAATCATTTTGACACAGCTATGAGTGATGCAGGCATGAATATATACAATGGTGTGTATGCTGTGGCCCATGCCCTTCATGCAATGTTTTTTGAAGTGCACAGATTAGCAAGGAGAAATAGACAAGTGAAGATGTTGTCCCCTGGAAGGTACTGCATCTTCCTTTGGATGGCATGCAGTGTCATCAAAGAGCCCCTCTCAATTTACTCTGTTTCAGCCAAGAATGTTGGAACCATCTCTACAAAATGCAAGGCTTTGTATATTACACTTATTTTTGATGAGATAGACCTTGAGATGAGTTGAAAAGATCCTCAATTAAGGAGATATTGGCAAAGAGGGGGAAATATTAGCCAAGGTCATTACTTCTGTATTATAGGATGTGAGTGCTTTCCCTATCTAAACAGGTCCTGTGACATGGTTAAACTACAATTGCATAACCTGTAGTCATTTCTGAAACTAAATGGTATAACACACAGTGCACATATTTTAGGTATTTATATTTATTTCTGCCAACTCCTCAGATACTGATGGACTAATTTTTTGTTAGATGATATGGGAATAGTCAGAAACAAGATAGAAGTTTTGGGCATTAGAAGTTATAGTTCCACAATTTATGTTTTTGCCTAACTTAACTGTACACTTTATTTAAATGAGCTTGCATACAGTATTTTTGAAACTGTCTGACATTTATGGAACATGATTACATTTTAATCCTCAAATTTTCATGTGCTCTAATTCAATAGATACAAGTATTCAATTTGTCTTGTGTTAAAGAAATTTAAGATTCTTTAGAGACTTGTCTGATCCATATTTTCTGTATTTATCCCCGATCCCTTTTCACACTGAATGTGTGTCTTTAAGCTGCACCCCTTTCTGAAAAACACCAAATTTAGCAATCCTGCTGGAGACCAGTTGATCTTGAATGATAGAAGAAAACAGGATTCAGAGTATTATATTCTCAAATTTTGGAATTTGCCAGAAGGCCTTAAACTTAAGGTTAAACTAGGAACGTTTTCTTCATTTGCTCCACATGGCCAAAGAATGAACTTATCAGAAGATATCACAGAGTGGGCCCCAGCAATAACAGAGGTGTGTTGGACCTACTCATGACCCAATTCTTTTGCTGCACATAAACTACATGTTGTCATTACTGTTGTGCCTTAAACTTTGCTCATGAAATAGCCAATTTTTTTTCATCTGTAAATTGATGGTATGAAAAAAAATTTTTAAGGATAATGAGATACAGTATCCATCGTTCATTTCCTGTTATTTGGTTTTTAATGTCCTGTAATGCTTTCATTCTCTTGAATGGTTTTATACTATTTTGTTATGTTTGATATTATTGTGTGTGGAGCTACACTCAACTATTTCAAAGAAAAGAGACATTATGGTAGCTAGTGTTGTTATACAGTTGTCTTGTTGTGAAGTGCTGTGTTGCTTGCATTGTTCTGTTCAGATTTGCTTTGTTCTTTTCTCTTTTGTTTTATTGTTTTAAAAGAAATTGAAACTCAATTTTTAATTTGCAAAAGTATTTTAACATGTTTTGGATGAGTGAGAAAGACATACATTTGCTTAACTATATTTTGTAGATAATATGTTGCATGTTATGAAAATAAATTTAGCACTCATTAAAGTAGCTTCATTTATGTATGTATGAAAATTAAGTTTATCCATGTAACATGAAGAAGTAAGTAAAAGTCTAAGAAGTTACCACTTTATTATTCTGTAGACTCCCCACTCAGTATGCAGTGAGAGTTGCAATCCTGGATTTCAAAGGAGCCCTCAGGAGAGAAAGGCTGCCTGTTGTTTTCAGGGCACTTCTTGTGCAGACAATGAGGTTGCCAATGACACAGTTAGGAGCATGACCAATGGACACATTGTCTTTCTATTTTGTATTCATTTCATCCATCCATAAAGTGGAAAATTTTGCAGAGAACATCAATGAGAAAGTTTTTCCTTGACTTAATAAATTATTTGTTACATTGAGTGCTATTGCCTGGTTAGAATACACACTTTTCCATTTGAAATGCAGTGTAAGTTATTTTCCTTTAATTATTCTTAATTAGAATTAGAGGTTCTATTTAACTCAGCTTTTCCCCATCTAGTTGTCTTCCTGGAATAGTTAAAACATCAGACCTCAATAATATGTGTACACTCCTAATTTATTTTATTTTTTATTTTTAAAGAGGGTAAAATTAAACATAACAAATCAGAACAAAACAAATCATAAGATAACAATGTAAGAGACACAGATTTTAAAGAAAGACAACTGGAGATCTTCACACTCTGTCATATTGTCTCTTTTTTTCTTCCAATTAGCTGTCCATATCTTCACATAAAGTGAATTCATATAAAAATTGTATAGAAATAATCAGAACAGGATGAAGAAGTCATTTTAGGTCTTCAAGACCTGACAATATGGAAGTCAACAATGGCTGCCATAATGTCTCTCATTCTCTTCAAAATAACTGTCCATACCTTCATGCATGTGGAAATTAAACAAACAAACAAACAAAAAAAACCAGACTAAAATCACTCTGAACAAAGCATAATAGCATTCCTGAATTCCACATCATGACATTATGGAATCAGCACTGGGTAATTACACCCATGAGTTTGATTTATTTCACTTATGAATATGGTCTCAAGTTGCATCCATTTACTTATAAATATCTCAATGTGATCATTCTTTATAGTGGAGTAATACTCCATTGTATAAAAATACCACATCTTTTTTGGTCCATACCTAAGTTGATGGGCATTAAGTTATTTCCAAGATCTGGCTATTACAAATTGTGCTGCTATAAACATGGGTGCACATGTATCACTGTGGTATGATGTTTTAATTTCTTCTGGGAATATGCCTAGGAGTGGGGTAGCTGAGTCAAATGGGACTTCCAATCCCAGCTTTTGAGGAACCTACAGACTGGCCTCCAGAGTGGTTGCACCAGTCTAAACTCCCACCAAAAGTGCAGAAGAGTTCCTTTTTTCCCACCACCTCTCCAGCATTTGTTGTTGGTAGTTTTCTTTATCCTGGCCATTCTTTCTGGAGTGAGATGAAAACTCAGTGTTGTTTTAATTTGCATTTCTCTAATGACCAATTCTGCTAAACATTTTTTCACGTATTTATTGCCATTTTTATTTCTTCATCTGAGAACTGTGTATGCATCTCAGATGCCCATTTTTGGAGTGAGTTTTTGAATTTTGGGCATCTGAAATTTTTTAATTTTATATATACTCTAAACAGAAGTCTTTTTTCTGAGGAACGGTTCACTAAGATTTTTTTTCCCAATTTGTGGCTTTTCTTTCACTATGCTTGATGTTTCTTTTGACATTCAAAAACTCTTTAATAGGACATGATCCCAGTTATTTATCATGTGAAGTATTTCACGTGCAGTTTGATTCCTGTTCATGAATTCTCTACATACCCCTATATCTTCAAGGTTTCTATCTAATAAGTTTTCCAACAAATTAAGTGTTTGTTTTAATATTTAGATATTTGTTTAGACTTTAGTTTAGTATATGGTGGCAGGCATGAATCTAGTTTTAGTTTTCAGCTCATGGAGAGCCAATTTTTCTGACCCCATTTAAGAGACTATCTTTCCTTCAGGCAACATGGGCTGCTTTATCAAATATAAGGTGGCTGAGTGTGTTTGTAGTTGTAGTTGTATCTTCTAATGCATTTCATTGATCTTCAGGTGTGTTTTTATTCCAGTACCATGCTGATTTTATTACACTAGTTATGTAGTATAACTTCAAGTCAGGAATTGTGATGCCTCCTGCCTTTTTTTTTTTTTTGCTTATATTTGCCTTTGCTATTCTGGTTCTCTTCGTGTTCCAGATTAATTTTAGGAGTGACTTCTGGAGATCTGTGTGGTATGCTAGTGGCATTTTGATTGGGATTGCATTAAATCTGTATAACAATTTTGGAAGAATTCTCATTTAAACAATATTTGTTCTTCCTATCCATGAACAAGGGATGTCTTTCAATTTTCTGAGGTCCTCTTCAATTTCTTTTTTCAGGGTATTACAATTTTCCCTGTATAGATCTTTTGTTTCTTTTGTTAGATTAATTCCTAGGTATTTTATTTTTTTGGAGGCTATTGTAAAGGGTGTGGCTTCTCATTTTTCTCTCAGTATTTTTGTTGTTACTGTATAGGAATGCTATTGATTTACACATGTTGACTTTGTATCCACCTACATTACTGAATTTAGTTATTATACCTAGGAGTCCTTCAATGGAGTTTTGGGGGTCTTCTATGTCGAGTATCATGTTATCTGCAAATAATGATAATGTAACTTCTTTTTCTATCTTTATTTGTTTTATTTCTCTCTCTTGTCTAATTGCTCTGGCTAATATTTGCAGCACTGCATTGAATAGGAGTGGTAATAATGTACATCCTAGTAATGTTCCTGATTTTAGGGTAAAGGCTTTTAATTTTTGGCTGTTTAATATGATGCTGGCTCTTGGATTGTCATAGATGGCTTTTATCATATTTAGGTAAAGACCATCTATTACAATTTTCTGTAAGATTTTAATCATGAATAATTGTTGGGCCTTATCAAAAGCTTTTTCTGTATCTATAGAAATGATCGTGTGGTTCTTATTTTTGGCTCTGTTGATATGGTGGATTACATTTATTGATTTACATATATTGAACCATCCCTGCATTCCTGGAATGAATCATACTTGGTCGTGTTGTATAATCTTTTTGATGATTTGCTGTATTGTTTTTGCCAAAATTTTATTGAGAATTTTTCCATATATGTTGATTAGGGAGATTGGCATGTAGTTCTCCTTTTTGGTTGGGTCTTGCTCAAATTTTGGTATTAGAGTAACATTTGCTTCCAGGAATGAGTTAGGGAGAATTGTATCTGTTTCAATTTTATTGAAGAGTTTGAGTAGTGTTGGTATTAAATCTTCTTTTTAATTTCTTTTGAATTCTGCAGTGAATACATTGGGACCTGAGCTTTCCTTTGTTGGTAGAGATTTAATTAAGTTTTCAATTTCATTAATTGAAATTGGGCTATTCAGTAACTTTATATCTACTTGACAGATTTGGTAATTCATATGTTTCTAGCAATCTGTCCATTTCTTCTGTGTTATCAAGCATATGAATGTCAATTTTGTCACAATAGATATAGATGATCTGTATTTCCACAGTGTCACTAGTGATTTCACCCCTTTTATTCTGTATTGCATGAATTTGAGTTTTTTGTTTCCTTTTTAAACTAAGGTTGGCTATAGCCCTGTTAATTTATTTATTATTTTAAAGAACCAACTCTTTGATTCATTGATACTTTGTATTGTCTTCTTAATCTCTATTGCATTGATTTCTGCTCTGACATTTATAATTTGCTTCCTTCTTTTGGCTTTGTCCTTGGCTTGTTCTTCTTTTTCTAGATATTTGAAGTGTAACATCAGGTTGTTTATTTGTGTTCATTCTGTTTTCCTGATGTGGGAGTCACTGCAATAAATTTTCCTCTGAGAGCTGTTTTTATTGTGTCCCACAGGTTCCAGTAAAATGTATTTTTATTTTCATTTGCCTGTATATATTGTTTAATTTCTTCCTTAATTTATTCTGTGACCCTCTGATTGCTCAGGAGTGTATTATTCAATTTCCATGTGTTTGTAGGGTTTTTCAGTTTCTTTTCTCATTAATTTCTACTTTCATGGCACTATGATCCGATAATATGTATGGGATAATTTCAATTCTTTTGCACTTATTTAAGCATGTTCTTTCATTTAGTATATGGTCTATTTTAGAGAACGTTCCATGTGCTGCTGAGAAGAATGTATATTCTGATGTTATTGAGTGGAACACTGTATACATCTACTAAGTGCATTTGTTCACAAGTGTAATTCAGTTCTATTATTTCTTTGCTGATTTTGTCTAGTTGATATGTTCCTTTGTACAAATTGCATATTAATTTTTTCTGTTATAATTGTGTTATTCCTTATTTGACTTTTCATTTCTGTTGATATTTGCTTTGTGTAGCTGGGTGTTTCCAAATTTGGTGCATATATATTTAAGATTGTTATCACTTCCTCTTGAAGTTTTCCCCTAACTAGTATGTAGTGGCCTTCTTTATCTTTTTGGTTTGAAGTTCACATTGTCTGCACACAGTACAGCTACCCCTTCCTATTTTGGGGTTTCCAGTTGCATGAAGTATTGTTTTCCATCCTTTGACTTTTAGTCTATGAGTTACCTTTTGGGCTAGAAGCATTTCTTGTGTATAGCATTGGATGTTGTTTCTTGATCCTTTCTTTTATTCTGTTTGTTTTAATTGGTAAATTGAGGCCATTTGCATTAATGGTTATAACTGATATATATTGGTTTACTTTTCACATGTTATATTTCTGCATTTGTTTCTTAGCCTTTCCACTCTGTTTAATTGTTTGCCTGGCTTAATGTTTTTTTTTTTTCCTATGTCTGTCTAGGATGTCTTTCAGTATTCCTTGCAAGGTTGGTTTGGTGGTTATGAAGTTCTTTAGCTGTTCTTTGTCATGAAAGTATCTTATTTCTCCATTGATTTTGAAGGCTAGTTTTTCATTTTACATCAGTCTGGGTTGAAAGTCATTTTCCTTTAGGATCTGAAATACTTCATTCCATGCTCTTCTTGACTTCATTATTTGTGTGCAGAAGTCTGCTGTAATTCTGGTGGGCTTTCCTTTATGGGTGATTTGTCTCTTCTCTCTAGGAGCTTTTAATTTTCTGTTTTCATGTTGGGTTTCTCAGATGTTGATAATTATATGTCTGGGTGCAGTTTTATTTTGATTATGACATATATAGAGTTCTATATGCTTCACTGATCTGTATGTCAGTTTCCATTCTCATGTTTGGGAAAATTTCATCTGTTACTTCTGTAAATAGCCTCTTGATATTGTTTGCATTGTCACCTTCCTTTTTGTTTATGTGTATCAATCTTATTATTTTTTTCTTTGCATCATCATGAGGTTGTTGAATTGTTATTTCCTGGTTCTTAGTTATTTTTAAAAGATATTTCCTTTTCTGTTCACTGACTGAAATCTTGTCTTTGGGGTCTGAAATTCTAGCTTCAATTTCATTGAGGTTTGCCAACTTTTAATGGAATTTTTGATTTCATGTTTATATCTTTGAATCTGCTTCATGCATTCTGTTTGTTACTTTTATTGTTCATTCAGAGTTTCCATCTTTCTGAATTGTTCCTCTAATTTTCTAACTATGTCTCCTCTAAATGTGTTCACTATTTCTTTCTTTACATTTATCATTTCTTCTTTTATCTGGGAGATTATTTCTGATCTGAGTTCTTTTATAGTTTCCCAGAGTTGTGTCTTTATTTCAGTTCTTATCACTTCAGCAATTTCATGTGTATGACTTATATTTTATTCTGTGTCCATGTGTGCTATACTTGCTTGGGTTGGCCTGGAAGTCTGAGATTGCATTTTGCTCTTTTGTTTTGTCATTTTCCCATATTTCCAGGTTTTGAGTGATGTTTCTAAGCTTCCCCCATGCACTGTGAATCACCGGCCACTTTTGGCTCCCAGGGAAGACTGCAGGCAATTGCTAATGGCTTGGAGTTTAGCTTGGACTAGTTAGGCCCTCTGGAACTCCCATGATTATTCTTGTGATTTCAGACACAGGGCTTGGTCTTACCATCTGGGAGCTATGTTTCAAGGCTTCCCTCTGTGTTGGAATTCAACCTGCATTTGTTCAGGGCCCAGGACTGAATTTTGGCCCCTGCTAGCTGCTTGGAATTCACTAGGCATGGCCCATTTGGGCCCACAGAGACCTCTCCTGTTTTGTTGGGTTATTTCCGATGTGGGGTGTGGTCTTACCAACTGTGATCAAAGTTCCAAGGTTTCCTTGTGTGCTGGGATTCAACATGTGTGTGCATTCAGGTCCTGGGGCTGAATTCTGGCTCCTGCTAGCTGCTTGGAGTTCCCAGGCATGGTCCAGGTACTGAACCATGTTTGAAGTCCAGCATGTCACTATATTTTGGAGTTATACCAATAATTGATATCTCTTTTTCTAGTAGTATAGTAGTCACCAAAAACTGTAATCATCATCTTTATAATTTGAATTTCATTCTGGATTTTTTTTGTTTCCTCTGTTTATAGTGGAATTTACACTATTGTATGTGACCATGATTATGCAATTTATTTTTACCTTGTCTTCCCTTTCTTTTTTGCAATGATTTTCTAATTACAAAAGCTAATAAATTCTTTCCTGTATCTCAGTGTTTCTGAATCCTTTAATATATTTCATTACTTTTTTTTTCATTTTGAAAGAGTGTTCTTCATTCCTTATGCTGATTATGATGTGTTTATATAGTTGTATGTGTGCTTTTTTTCTCACATTTTCCTTTTTCAATGTTATTACACCACTTTTGTGTGTTTTTGAGATAGCATTTCACTGTGGATTTCAGGCTGATCTTGAACTCATTGTAGATCAGTCTGGTCTTAAACTCAAGGCAACACTCTTTCCTCAGGATACTGAGTGCTGGGATTACAGGAATGAACCACAACCCAGGCTAGGCTAGTTATACTGCTTTTGAAACATCTCTGTTTCACATGGCTATTACAATTCTACAATTGGGTCTTCATGTACAAGTACAAAATCTCTTAAATATATGATGCCAATATATTAAATTTATAAAATAATTTATGGAAAAGCTTGCAGAAATTCAATGGGAACTTCTTCCATCTCAGATTCCTAGTTCCACTTAAACTTGTTTGTTCATACTTACTGATCACAGCTTGGCATGTGTATAATGCACACTTGCATTATAGTATGCATACTGAAAAATTTATTGTCATGTTTATACACAGATATTTTAAAGATTTTTGATAATGTGACAGGAAATGGTTTTCTTGCCACATATGCTTTACTATATGTCTACATTTTCATTCATACTAATGAATATATATGTGAATTTTATGGTCATGGTGGTTCACACATGTGATTCCATGAGTCTGAGACAGTGTGGTTGGAGATTGAAATTTTGACCTCAACCTGGACTACTAAGAAATTTCTGAAACTTCTGTCTGGAAAATAACATCAAACACTTCTATGGACCTAACTCACTGTGATCCCATACCAGTTTTTAGCTTCTGAATCATTTTTTCTTTTACTTTTTAAATTTAACAATTCCATTTATAATGTTGAGTGGTTGTATCTGATTAAAACCACTGCTTATCACAGGGTTTAGGCCTTTGACATATTTGAGGGTATGCTTGAATTTAATACTGGTATCTATTTTAAATTAAGGAAATGATAGTTCTCCTTTATGTTGGATTTTTGAGAATGTATACAAAATGACAACTGTTCCATAAACAAATCAATTGAAAGAGTGGTTATAAGGATGAGTGAATGGAAGAATGGTCACAAAGAAGGACCCAGGGACAATCAAGCAGCTTTTCAGATTAAGTCTCCAGCAACTTACCTCTTGCCAGGTCCCACATGATAATTGCATTGAAGTCATCCAAGGATGAATCTATTGATGAACACTGGGTCCCATGGTGTAATCTCCTACAGAACACAAGAGTTTTAGGGACACAAAAGAGAGACTGTTGAAAAATGGAATGGAAGGTGAAAAAACTCTTTTGAGTGATAGTTTGAAATGAGAAAGATGTTAGATGCTCTGTGCTGTGGTCTTCAGCAGCCTACTTTGGAAGGCATCAGTCTCCACAATTTTATGAATTAGAAATGGAATATTTGAAGGGAAAACTGATTTAATGAAGTCACAACTCCTTGAAACAAGCCAGAACTGGGATGCAGGATCCAGGCTGAACAGTTCCTTCCTTTGTCCACCTAGACTCTCTTCCTGGACCCAAACTGCTTCTGAAGTGCCATGGCTGGCAAAGTGTATCTTTGACTTAAGATTTTGATTTTTTATTAATACTGTTTCTGTCAAGATGTGATATTCAACTGCTACCAGTAACAATTTATCAAATTATTTAATTTTATTTATCTAAAGTACAATTGCATGCTGAGCTGAAAACTGTGCTAGTGGACTGAAAGTAAAAAAGTATCTTGAAACCTTCACATACCACTGAGTGAGAGAACACATATTGAATCCTACTCTTCCACACCTGCTTAGAGTAGATCCAGTTGGGCTGGAAAACTGAGACACAGAGAAACGAAACGACTTTTCAGACTAAGCCAGGATGCCAACCCAGAGGCAGTGGGTATTACTATCCACTCCAGCTGCCTTCCTCACATCCTACCCTAACTTTTGCTCTCAGTCTCTCTCAGGCACCTGGGGCATCTCCTCTATCGAGACATTTCCTGAATGTCATTAGAGAAGACTCTTGTGAGATATCTGCTTGTATGATACTAAGACAGCTTGTCATTGCTGCAGCAATTAAATGAGAAGGGGCCCAAAATCTCTCCTCATAAAATGATTGGCCAAATGTCTTAGTTCCTTTTTACTAATCACTGAGACAAAATACCTGATGCCCAAAATTGGAGAAGAAAAGGCTTATTGCTTACAGTTCTTGGAGTTTCAGTCCTTAATCAGTTGGCTCCAATGCAGGATGGTATGGTGAAACAGACATTCATGGCCATGCAAACAGCAAAAGTGAAGGCAAAAACAAAAGCAAAAGCGAAATCAAAGGTCACAGATTCTTCCTGACCTTACATTGAATCCTGGCTCCACAGCTGGGCTCTACCTCTGGGCAGGTGAAGCACATCACCAATCTGAGTGCTAGACAATGAACCAATCACAAGTGCTAGATTCAGTTGCTTCCATGACTCAACGAGTCTTTGAGAGGACATTTAAATAAACCACAACACCAAGTGTTCTAAAATGCTCACTACTGCCCAGGTCTGCCCTTTGCACTATAGAGATTAGTAAACTTCCATGCAGCAAATCATCATGAGATGTAGACACCATTATCCTGATTTTTAAAATGTGGGTGCTGAGACTCAGGGATCTAATGCAAGGCTTCAGATCCTGGCCAAATCCTGAGCAACTTCCTGCCTCAAGGTCATAGTGTTCACTCCACACTCCTTCCCAGAGGAGTGACACTGGACTAAGTGAATAAAAGTCTGCTCCTAATGCCTGGACTCTCAGAACATTTGCCCTACTCCAGGATTGGAAGCTGCCCTCAGGGACATCTTCCTCTCTCCTGCTCAGTTGAGAAAGAACCTGGATATGAGGGATCCCCGGCTCTGGTCAGCTTCACTGTTGTTTTTCAGGCCAGGAACCTTCCTTGCACATTTAAAGAAACCAAGTTCCTGATGTTCAGCATGCTGATGTTCTGTAGTGTGGGGGTCACCTTCCTCCCCATGTACCATAGCAGCAGGGAGGGTTATGGTGGCCATGGAAGTCTTCTCCTTCTTGGTCTCTGGTAATGGGATGCTGGGTTGCATCCTTGTGCCTAAGTGCTATGTTAAATTCTCTTACTTGGATCAGGGATAAAACACATTCTGTGAGAAAGGAGAATCATTAAACATATGGGTTCATATCATTAAACATATGGGTTTTCTAATATACCCAGTATTCCTGAAGTCAAAGCTGATGTCAAATATTCTATTCTATTATATGAGAATACTACTTAGTCATTCAACATCCTTCTCTAACAGCATAATGGTCACTAGAAACTTTAGTCCTCCTCTCTAAATTGAAATTTGTTCTGGGTATTTTGTTTCCTAGTTAAGAGGGAATTTAACCTATTGTTTCTACAATTCTAATCTCCACTTTTATGCTATCTTACTTTTCACTTTCTTAACATTTATCCCACTGATAATAAATTTCTTCCTGTACGTCACTGTATTTTTGAGTTCTTTAATATTTGTTTGTTTGTTTGTTTTTCCTTTAGAAGCAGTGTCTTAGTTTTAATGTGCTGATTAAATTTTGACGGTTGTATGTGTATTTGCCTTGCATTTGCCTTTTTAAATTAATTGCACTGTTTTCTTTTAGTACCTGGAATTGAATTCACAACTTGCAAATGCCAGTCATGCACTTGTGCCACTGAGCTATATCTTTGTATAGTTACAATAATTTTTATTTTTCTGTCATTCATGGCTTTTAGGATTCTGGAATTGACTGGCCATGTGCAAGCACAAACCCCGTCGAATATATGATACTAATGTATTGATTTATTGAATACTTTGTGGAAGTAATTGTACCTATGTAGTAGAACATCGTGCTATCGCAGATTTGTATTTCCTTGTATCCATAGTGATTTTTTTATTGACAGTTATATATGTGTTTAATGTACATTTGACTTTTACCACATATAGTTAATACAACACACTTTTTCATTATGTTTCCCATGCACTAAACTAAAGTCAATATGCATCAAAGATCTAAATATTAAGAGAGAAGCATTAAACCTATTGGAGGATAATTTAAGTGGTTTTTAGATAACATGATGCAGAATGGTTTGCCATCCATACGTTAATTTTTATCTATGTACTTATGGATTCATTCTGGACATGGTGATAAACACACATCATCCTGGGCTCTGAGATAGTGAGACTGGATGTTCCAAATTGAGCTCCACCTCTGGTACTTGGAGACTTAAAGAGGATCTGTCTGAAAATCAACATTAAATAAGTCAGTAGATCCAGGTTTTGAATTCTGGAGTCATTAATTTCTCTTTACATTTTTAAACTTAACAATTTGATTAATAATGTTGTCTGCATGTTTCTCATTAAATCTTTAATGGTCTCACAGTTCAGATCTTTGACACTGTTAAGTGTATATTTGAATTCATTATTTGGCTCCTATTTTAAAACTAGGTGAGGTTGTTTGTCTTAGTATTGGATATCTAAGTGTGCATATGAAATATAATCTATTCCACAAATGAACAGACTGAAAGAGTGGTTATGAGGATGGGTGGATGGAAGTATGGATGGGCAGGGGTAAAAGGCTATTAAAGGCCTAAAAGGACAGGTGGGGCTCATGGGTACTTTGATGGGACTAAAGCGTGAAGGAGACTGAGGGAGTAAACACAAAAACAAAATGGAGAATTGGAGAATTTTATTCTTTTGTTTCTGTATTCAGAACTTTCCAATATATTCCATGGAAACTTCAATACATAAAAAACATAAGATATAATTATTATCATTGCCCATCTAAAATAAACTTACAGAGACACAACTGCCCCATTTGTGTTCTCCTCAACTATAAACAGCCTCAGCTCCTGGTAGGACTGATTCATCTGCTGAAAGAAATTCTTATCTGAGCTTTCAGCTTCTTCTTCTGTGTCTCTAATTTCCATATTTCTACATTTTAGGGTTTCTCTTCCTGGAACCTTGAATCCTTTCCATTGTTTTCTCACAAACCTATTCCAAATGTTTTCAAAGCATTTGGTCTGATACAGTGACAGAAATGACTCCAATTCTCTGGTACCAAAAGCTGTATCAGTCACAATGTCATCGCTGAGACAAAATACTGAACACCTGCAATTTAAAGGAAGACAGGATTATTCTGTTTCATGCATCCAGTTATAGGTCAGCAGGCTCTGAGGCAAAAAGGCAGCATGAAGGACATGACAGAAGAAAGCCATTCAACCATGGAAATCACAAAACAAAAAGCAAAGGAAGGAGACAGAGACAAGAGTACAATTTTTCTGTGTAAGTCTTCAGGAATCCCACTCCAGCCAATCCCCACCTGCTAACTGCATAAGCTCATCTAATGATGAATAAAGTGTCCTGTGGTGTAATCACCTTCTAAATACTAGATTTTGAGGAATACATAGTAGTGTTTGTGGGAAAAATTGTGTGGAAAGAAATGAAAATCTGTTGAGCATCTACTACTCACAGTAGAAGACATAATTATTCCCAATTTCATACACTGCAAATGGAATATTTGAAGATAAAACTGTTCCACTGAGTTCATAGTCTTAAAATCCAGCCAGAACTGGGATTCAAGATCTAACCTAGGCAGCTAACTTCCATATCACCACCTGTACTATTGTCTTATTTTCTCTTGAAAAAGAAGTAATGAAAAAAGACAGAAAAACACAGGATGGAATATAGGTTCATGCTGGTGTCGTGGTGCATTCTTATCATCTTTTCACTCATGAGTTTGTGGCAGGAGAACTTCTACAATTTTGAGGCCAGGTTGGCTAAAAAAGTGGGGTCAAGTCCAGCATAAACTACATAGTGAAACCCCATCCAAAAGGCAGAAAAAAAGAGAGAGAGAGACAGACAGACAGACAGACACAGAAAGACAGAAGAAAGAAAGAGAAAGAAAGAAAGAAGAGAAGAGAAGAAAAGAAAAAAAAGAAAAAAGAAAAGAAAAAAGAAAAGAAAAGAAGAGAGAGAGAAAACATACTCTTGTTCAGTCTCTCAACCTCCATGGACAATAATTTTACAAACATCTATTGAGGGCAAGACCCCAGCAGCCATCTCCAACCAGGGAGATTGGATCTCAAGCTTGTACCAACAATTTACTTGCATGAATGCCATTTAGAGTGATGGCAAAAAATTAAATTAGAGGACTGAATGTAAATCCTTTTGTGAAATGGTTCCAAAGTGTCACAGTTTAGATAGAACATTTTGGCTTCATGCCCTCCCTCAAAAACTCAAGGTAAGTAGGTGCAGCTTCACATACTCAGGGTCAAATTGAGTCAGAGGACATTCTCTATATAGTTCACACATGTTAGCATCTCAGTCACAGGGGCTGAAAGGTTGATAGTTATCTGTGTTTGACTTTGCAGGGAAAAGAGTATTTACACCAAATTCAGCAACTCAAATCCATTACTCATTACCATTGAGAAAATTAAATAACAACTTCTCAGTCATGAGATCAAAACTCTTCCCTAGTCTTAACTTTTTCAATTATTTTTTCTCACAGGAATTTGAGTCTCTTGATCTATTTTGACATCTATGCACTACAATGTAAAAATGAAATGTATATTATTCATGATTTTATGAAAACAGGGTCTGAGAGGGAAATTTCTCTTTAATCAGTCTTGGGGGAAATTGTGGAACTAAACGCTTGCTAGAATCAGTGCCAGCATTGGAAACTACAGCACACAGTGAAAGCTCTCTTAAGAGCAAAATTTACAGCTGACCATCCCCAAATCACAGAGAAATCTTCAATAAACAAACTAGGATGCACCCCCAAGGTTCTCAAAAACAGAAACAATTTAAATCCAAAGTTGAAACAAGAAGAGAAGCTATAAAAATCTGAGTAAAATGATTATATAGAGAGTAAAATAATATAAAACAATCAATGAGTCAAGCAGCTGGATCTTTGACAGAAAAGCAAAATAAGAGTCCTTAGCAAATTCTTCTCTCACTCCCAGAAGAGAAAAGTCCAAATATATGCAATCAAATGCAAAAAGAAAGGCAACAGCACTGAAATACAGAAGATAATTGGCAACTACTTAGATAATTTTTAGTATGATAAGTTAGAGAATTCAGAAAAAATCAGATTACTAGAATCTTCATAACTCAAACATGACATAATAAACCCTGATGAATTTAATAAAAGGTATTGAGTTAGAGGCAGTAATAAAAAATACTAAGAAAAGCCCATGTCTAAATGAATTTACTGTTGAATTCTGTAATATTAGAAAGGTTCTAACTCCAATCCTTCTATATATTTCAATAAGATTTAAAGGAAGGATTAGTCCCAAAGTCATACCTGAGAACTTGCATTGCAAAAGAAGAAAGGGACTCAACTGAGAAAAAAACCCTAGAGAGCAATATTCTTAATGAATACAGACAGAAAAATCATTAACATGGTACTGACAAAGTGCAATAAGTCTTGTGGAAGGGGGCAGATGTTTCTATGACCATGGTAATGTCTGATAGAACTGTTTCTGCTCCACCTTGAGCCACAGATTTTCCACCAGGTTGCAGGCCTGATTGACCTTTCTGCACCAGTGCAGCCTGTTAGCTATGGGCAGGTTTCACTACCTTCTTCACTCTCACTCCTGATGCTGGTCATGTGGGTCTTATCACCTGTCTGTGCTTCTGTTCATGATAACGCCTTGGCCCAATACTAAATCTGGCTGGTTGTATTTACACTATCAAGGCTCACTGGGCTGCCAACCTTCAGACTTTTAAGGTGAAATATGAACTCAACATATTCATCTGATAGTGAAAAGGTGCAAGACATTGCTCCAGTAGATTTTCTCTAGATCTGTGATGTATAAAAAGGTATTTTGATTGGGATTGCATTAAATCTGTATAACAGTTTTGGGAGTATGGCCATTTTCACAAAGTTCGTTCTTCCTAGCCAAGAACAAGGAATACCTTTCCATTTTCTAATATCTTCTTCACTCTCCTTTTTCAGTGCAGTATAATTTTCAGCACATAGGTCTTTTCCACATTTAGTTAGGTTGATTCCTAAGTATTTCATTTTTTAGATGTTATTGTAAAGGGGGATATTTCTGCAATTTCTCTCTCAGTGAGTTTTTTGTTTCTGTGCAAAAATGCTATTGATTTTTGAGCATTGACTTTTATCCAGCTACACTGCTAAACTTGTTTATTACCTCTAGTAGTCTTTTAATGGAGTTTTGGGGTCTTCTAGATAGAGTATCATGTAATCTGCAAATAGTGATAATTTAACTTCTTCCTTTCCTATCTTTATTCCTTTTATTTCTCTCTCTTGTGTGATTGCCCTGGCTTGTGTTATCAGAACTATATTGAAAAGGAAACATGATAGTGGACATCCTTATCTTGTTCCTGATTTTAAATTTTAAGGTAAAAGCTTTCAGTTTTTGTCCATTTAGTACAATCTTGCCTGTTGGTTTGTCATAGATGGCCTTTATAAGGTTGAGGTAGACACCATATATTCCAAGTTTCTGAAGAGTTTTTAACATGAACATGTGTTGGACTTTGTCAAAAGCTTTTTCTGCATCTATTGAGATGACCATGTGGTTTTTGTTTTTAGCTCTGTTGATGTGGTGTATTACATTTATTGATTTGTTTATGTTAAACCATCCTGGAATTCCTGGAATGAAGCCCATTTTGTCATGATGTATAATCTTCTTGATGATTTGCTGCATTCTACTTGCCAGAATTTTGTTGAGAACCTTTGCATCAATGTTCATTAGTGAGATTGGGCTATAGTTCTGCCTTTTGTTTGGAATCTTCTCCTGTTTTTGTATCAGAGTAATACTTGCCTCCAGGAATGATTTAGGGAGGATTTCTTTCTTCTCAATTTCATTGAAGAGTTTAAGGAGTAATGGCATCAAATCTTCTGTAAATTTCTTGTAGAATTCATCTATGAATCCATCAGGATCTGGGCTTTTCTTTGTTGGTAAGTTTTTAATTACATTTTCAATTTCAATAGTTGATATTGGGTTGTTCAACATTGCTATATCTTCTTGGTTGAGCTTTGGTAGTTCATATGTTTGTAAAAATCTGTCCATTTCCTCTGTGTTTTCCACTCTATGTGAGTAGAGATTTTCCAAGTAGGTATTCATGATCTTTTGAATTTCCATGGGATCTGTAGTAATTTCTCCCTTTTCAGTTCTTGTTGCATGAATTTGGGTTTTTTCTTTCTTTCTCTTGATAAGGTTAGCTTGAGGTTTGTCAATTTTGTTTACTCTCTCAAAAAAACAGCTTTTTGATTCATTAATTCTTTGTATTTTTTTTAGTTTCAATTGCATTGACTTCTGCTCTAATCTTTACAATTTCCTCTCTTCTATGAGCTTTGGGTTTAGCTTGCTCTTTTTTTTCCAGAAGCTTGAGATGGAGAATTAAGTTGCTTATTTGTTCTCATTCTGTTTTCTTGTTATGACAATTTATTGCCATACATTTCCCTTTTAAGACCACTTTCATTGCATCCTATAGATTACAATATGTTCTTTTTGTGTTTTCAATGAATTGTAAGTATTGCTTTATTTCTTCTTTAATTTCCTGTGTAGCCCACTGGTTGTTCAAAAGGTTGTTATTTAATTTCCATGTGTTTGTGCAGGTTTTGCTATTTCTTTTACCATTAAATTCCAATTTCAGTGCACTATGGTCAGATATTATGCATGGGATGATTTCAATACCTTTGTGTTTACTTAAGAATGTTTTATGGGATCATTTATGGTCTATTTTGGAGAATGTCCCATGCGCTGCTGAGAAGAATGTATATTATGATGTGGTGGGGTGAAATATTCTATAAACATCTCTTAAATACAATTGCTCACAGCTATGATTCAGTTCTTTTATTTCTTTGCTGACTTTTTGTTTAGTTGATCTATCTCTTTGTGACAATTGGCTGTTAAGATCCCCTGTTATAATTGTTTTCTTGTGTATTTGGTTTTTCATGTCCATTAGTGTCTGTGTTACATAGTTGGGTGCTCCTGTATTTGGTACCTATATATTTATAATTGTTAGTTCTTCTTCTTGAATTTTTCCACTAATGAGTATGTAGTGACCTTCTTTATCTCTTTTAATCATTTTTAGGTTTGAAGTTTACATTGTATGCAATTAGAATATTTACCCCTGTTTTTTCTGTGTCCCTGTTGTGTGGAACACAGTTTTGCATTCTTTGATTTTGTTCTATGAATTTCCTTTTGTGTCAGATGTGTTTCTTTTATATAGTATATTGTGGGATCATGTTTCCTGATCCATTCTGTAAGTCAAATTCTTTTTTTAAAATTTTATTTAAAGAGGGAGGAAGCAAAACAGAAAAATAGGATAGAAACAATACAGAATTTCAAAAAAAATAAACAGTAAGAAATCACTATTTGATACCTTACATATTGTCTTCTTGGATATAGTTGTTCAAGATGCAAAATTAAAGCATACAAAGTGCACATTCAAACAGTGAGGCTGCAAACAGTTCTGTTCACCAATCCAACAAAAACTTAGTAACATGGTTATCAATCCTACACACTTAAGTATACATACAGTTATCTCTTTTAGAGCAGTTTCTTTTACTCCTCTTGCTTTTCTTAAAAAAAATTTTTATTTAAAGAAAAAATTTTGAAACAGAAAGAGGGTAGAAAAAATATAAAATCTCAAAAGCAAAACAAAACAAAATAAAAAAAATAGTAACCAGTAAAAAACCACTAGTTGATAATTACATACTTTCCTCTTAGATGTAGTTGTTCAAGTTACAAAAGTAAAGTCCACGAAGTGGACATCCAAACAGTGAGCCTGCAATCAGTTTTGCTCATCCATCCAACTAAATCTTTATCAACATGCTTATTAATTCCACACACTCAAACATACATGCAGTTATATCCTTTAGAATACTCTCTTTTCCTATTTTTCTTTACAATAACTATAGTACATTTTCATAAACTACTTAGAAGTTCTACACATGTATAAGTCTCTACACATATACCTAGCCTTCTGTATTAGAGGGAGCACCAAATCAAACAAGTCAGCAATACAAATTCCTAGAGAAATATGAAATGAAAAGAACATCCAAAAATACAACATTAGTTGATCTATGGTAGTCACTATGATATCTCTTGTTATTTTCAATAAATTTTTCTATATTGTCAAATATAATATAAACTTAGCATTGCTTTACACTATTAATAAAATGTAAACATTGGAGACATTATGGGACTTCAGAGGCAGTTAACAATCAAACCAGAATGGGTATCCTATTGAATCCTGTCATCTTCAGAGTAGTTGCCCCTACTCTCAGACTCGACACTCTCAAGCATACCAGATTCAAATAAAATCAGGCAAGATAAAACAGTGATATAATCAAACTTCTCTGTCTTATCTCTGCCATGCTATTTTTCTGTTGGTATTTGTTTACTTTTCTCCTTGATTCCACTGTCTGTCCCTTTCTTTGTGGCCTTTCTGCCATTATTCCTGGAACCCTGGTGATTTTCTTCTCTCTTTCTTGAATGTCCTTCAGTATTCTTTGCAGGGTTGGATTGGTGGTCACAAACTCCCCCAGTACCTCTTTGTTGTGGACATATCTTGTCTCTCCATTAATTTTGAGAGACATTTTTGCAGGGTGCATCATTCTGGGTTGGAGGTTATTTTCTTTCAGGGCTTGGAATATTTCACTCCAAGCTCTTCTTGATTTGATGGTTTGCATTGAGAAGTCTGCTGTGATTTTGATGAGTTTTCCTTTATAGGTAATCTGTTTCTTTTCTCTGACTGCTTTTA
>PVLA01010104.1:34797-67338 GCA_004027455.1 Hydrochoerus hydrochaeris | reverse complement strand
CTTTTGTATTGTTATTGCCTGTTTCCTTGTTATTTTTAAGAGATCTTTCCTTTCATGATCACACATTGCAAACTTGTCTTCAAGTTTTGATAGTCTATCCTTAGTTTCTTTTAAGGAGTTTTGCCAGCTTTCAATGGAGTTTTTAATTTCCTGGTAATCTCTTTGAATCTGCTTCATGTATTCTATATTTTCTTTATATATTTTATCAAATGTTTCTCTCCTTTTTTTGTGTTCCTCCTTTCTTCTGTCTGTGTCTTCTTGAGAGGTGCTTAGCATTTCTTTTATTAATCTACTTATATCTTGCTTAACTTGATTTAATATTTTACTTTTGAGCTTGTCTACAAGGTCCTGAAGATATCTCTTAATGTCCACTGAAGCTGTGTTTGATGTTGCATGTTTGCTGCCCTCAGTCTCCCTCATTTCTCCCTCTCCTGGACCAGTGTTCTCAGGGTTTTGGGCTGGGGGCTTTTTCTTGTTTCTCTCTCTTGTCATGTTTTTAGTTTCTTCCATACAGGTGTATAGTGGAGGTCTTAGCCCCTTTCCTTGTTGGTTATGGTTCTTCTGGAGCACACTGGTAAGGGATTTCTGCCTTCTCCTGTTTGCTCTTGTCACTGAGGTGTAAGCAGGGGCTACGTATGCTGGCCCCTCCCCACCAGGCCAGTCAAACTTCAGGAGCCTTCACCAGGTTAGTGTGTGCTAGGCATAGGGAATCAGTTTGGGATGGCTTATTGGGTCCCAGCCAGGGGCATGACACAGGCCAAGTAAATCCCACAAATCTGCTCTGGGGAGGGAGCAAACAACTGAAGTGACTGTTGTTTTTAGTTCAGCCTCCTCCTGCCCAATTCCAACATGTTGCCCATTTGGTTGTGCCCTTCCCATGGAGGGTCTTATTTCCAGCACTGACCATGGATTAATGAATGTCCCTTCGCTGGCTCCATTCTCCACTGGGCTCACCAACCCCTGACTTCAGCGTGGCTGTGGCTCCTGTGAGTTGCAGTGGGAACAAGTTTATGTGGCTCTGTGGGTTGTGGCAGGTTGCGGCCAGCATGAGTTTGGGTGGCTTGGTGGGTTGCAATGGAAAGTACTGTGCCTGCTAATTTTAGCTATTCCAATTGTAGCCCTGAGACTGCATGTTTGACAAGCTTTTTTTCATTTTAATTTCTTCCTGTATCAAGAGGATCCATCTCCTTCTGTCAGGATTTCTCCAGGGTGTTTTATTCTAGCATATGAGTTGTTTCTCCCTGGGAGGCTCTGTATTTTGTTGCTCACTGATCAGCCATCTTTAGTTCCTCTGAAGTGCAAGTTTTAATTAAATTAATTTATTAGGTTTTTGTAGTGCTAGGCATTGAACCCAGGCAAACACTTTACCACTGAACCACACCCCCAGTCCAAGCGTTTTTCAAGAAAAAAAAAGTTTTTTCAAAATATTTTTTGAACTCTTTTTTTTGGCTTTTTTTAAATTTAAGGAAAAAAACCCCAGAAAGATTGTAGAAATAATTCATAATTTCAAAAAAAAAAACCCTGTAAGAAATCACTAGTTGATGATTACATATTTTCCTTTTAGAAGTAGTTGTTCAAGTTACAAAGTACAGCATACAAAGTGAACATTTAAAAAGTGAGACTGCAACCAGTTCTGTTCATTTATCCAACAAAAACTTAGTAATATGGTTATCAATCCTACACACTTAAACATACATGCAGTTATATCCTTTAGAATACTTTCTTTTCCTCTTTTTTTTTCTTTACAATGACTATAATCCATTCTTGTAAACTGTTTAGAAATTCTATACATGTATAAGTCTCTACATGTATACCTATCCTTTCTGTATTAGAGGGAAAAACAAATCAAAACAAGTCAACAAAACACATTCCTAGAAAACCACAAAATGAAAAGGACATATAAAACCACAATACTAGATGATGTATGGTAGTTACTATGATGTCTCTTGTTATTTTCAATAAAATTGTCTATATCATCAGGCATAGTATAATTAAACATAGCAGTATATAGCACTATTAATAAAAACCAAACATCGGAGACATTATAGGACTTTAAAGGCAGTTAATAATCAAACCAGAATGGGCATCCTATTGAATCTTGTCATCTTTAGAGTAGTTGCCTCTACTCTCAGACTTGATACTATCAAGTATACCAATTTGAATAAAATCAGTCAAGACAAAATAGCAATATAGCCAATCTTCTCTGCCTCATCTCTGCTATGCTATTTTTCTGTCATTGTTGTTTACTTTTCTCCTTCATTCCACTGTCTGTCCCTTTCATTGGGGCCTTTCTGCTATTGTTCCTGGAATCCTGGTGACTTTCTTCTCTCTCTCTAGAATGTCCTTCAGTATTCTTTGCAGGGTTGGATTGGTGTCATGAACTCCCCCAGTTCCTCTTTATCATGGAAGCATTTTGTCTCCATTAATTTTGACAGACAGTTTTTCAGGGTACATCAATCTGGGTTGGAGGTTATTTTCTTTCAGGGCTTGGGATATTTCACTTCAAGCTCTTCTTTATTTGATAGTTTGCATCAAGAAGTCTGCTGTGAGTTTGATGAGTTTTCCTTTATAGGTAATCTGTTTGTTTTCTCTGACTGCTTTTAATATTCTGTTCTTGTGATGGATTTCTGCGATCCTGCTTATTAGATGTCTGGGTGTAGATCTGTTTTGGTTGTAGCTGGCTGGAGTTCTTTATGCCTCATATATCTGAACATCACTTCCATTTCCTATGTTTGGGAAGTTTTCCTTAATTATTTCTGTGAATAGCCTTTTTATTTCATTTGTATTTGTGCCTGCTTCTTCATTCACATTTTTTATTCTTAAGTTATAAATCCTCTTGTCGTCTTCTAGCCTTTGTATCATTACTTCCTGGTTCCTTGTTATTTTAAGAGTTCCTTCCTTTTGTGATCATACATTGCAAATCTATCTTTAAGTTTTGAAAGTCCATCTTTAGTTTCTGTCAGGAAGTTTTGCCAGCTTTCAATGGAGTTTTTAATTTTCTGATATTCTCTTTGGATCTGTTTCATGTATTCTAGATTTTGTCTATATTCTTAATCAAAGACTTCTTTCCTTTGTTTGGGTTCCTCCATTCTTCCATTGTGTTTTCTTGAGGAGTGCCCAGTATTTCTTTTATTAGTCTTCTTCTATCTTGCTTCACCTGAGTTAGAATTTCAGATTTTAATTTGTCGATGAGGTCACGGAAGTATTTTTTTTATTTCTGATGAGGCTGTTTCTGATATTGCATGTTTGCTACCCTCAATCTCCTCTGTATTTACCTCTCCTGGACTTATTTTCCCTGGGTCAGTGGTTGGAGGCTTTTTGTTGTTTCTTTGTCTTGTCATGTTTCTGGTTTCTTTCAGACAGGTGAGTGGTGGAGGTCACAAGACCTTTTCATATTGCTTACAGTTT
Organism: Hydrochoerus hydrochaeris; assembly: GCA_004027455.1. NCBI lineage: Eukaryota > Metazoa > Chordata > Mammalia > Rodentia > Hydrochaeridae > Hydrochoerus > Hydrochoerus hydrochaeris. Next base: position 63,930 of record PVLA01010104.1, on the reverse strand, counting down.
TTCTGAAGTGTACTGCCTAGGGGATTGCTGCCCCCTCCAGTTTGCTGTTGATTTGGGAGGTGCAGGCAGGGATGATGTGGGCCGGCCCCTCCCCCCAAGCCAGTCAACCAGTGAGTGTTTTCAGCACATGTGTGTGCCCTGTGGATGTCACAGGTTTGGGACAGCCTCATCCCTGGCTATTGGGTCCTGACCAGGGGCATGGCCCAGCCCAAGCAGATCCCACTGATCTGCTTTGTGCCAGGAGCCACTGACTGACACTGCTTCAGTTGTTTATTCCAGCCTGTCTTGCCCAAATCCAATATGTTGTCTAGCTGGTCACCCCGCTCTGGGAAACCCATTTCACAGCATTCACCAAAGTCTGAGCAACTTGGTTCACCAGTTTCACTCCCTGTTGCAGTACCTCCTCCCACCAAGGGTCTCAGGCTCACCAACCCCTGCTCTCAGCAGGGCCGAAACCTCAGCTCGATTGTGAGTCACCCGACTCTAAGACGTGCCCAGTACAGTGACAGCAGCGTGCCCAGCTCCTGCCCTCCGTCCACGCTTCTTCTTTTTAAATTATTTTTTCTTTTTCCTCAGTTTCTTCCTGAGTCATGAGAATTCCTCTCCTTTCATCTGGTCTTCTCCATGGTGTTAAATCCTAGCACCTGAGTTGTTTTTCTCAGTAGAAGCTCTCTATCGTGCTACCTATCAATTGGCCATCTTTTTCTTCCAATCTGCCTTGAACTCTTAATCCTTCTGCCTCAGCTTCCTGAATACTGGATTAGAAGCATGCACCTCAATGCCTGGCTTAAGGAAATTTTGATGATGTCCACTTTACCTATTTTTAATTTAACTTGTGTTTTAGGAGTGATCTAAAAAATTATATGGTCATGAAGATTTTCATCTATATTTTCCTTAAGAGAACAGTCTTAGCTCTTATGTTTAGACCCTTGACCCATATTTAGTTAATTTTTGTAAATGACATGAGGCTGGGGTCCAAATTCATTTTTTTCCTGCGTATTTGGCTATCCCAGTATCATTTGTTAGAGATAATATTCTTTTTCCACTGAGTTGTCTTTACACATTCATTCAACATCAATTGACCATAAATATATCCCTAACCATTTTTAGCTCTGTAATTTAAGCCTCAATCTTCTCATCTGTGAAATGATATATAATATCCAGGGCCAGTTTATTCATCAAGCATAGAAGTTACAATGTGTAGACCCCATGATACTTTTAGGGGCTTGTGAAACTATACTGATTTCAAACAGGAAAGAAAAAAGGGAACTTTTAGTTCAAAGAAAATATCTTAGTATGCAATATTAAGACTATAGCCTGGGATTAACTAAGTGGTATAAGAGCCCAACTGGCAATCATGAGGTTATGAGTTAAATCCTTTTTTTGGTACCAAAAACCCCCAAAAACCCAACCCCCCCAACCCCCCCCCACAAAACTATATTAGGCCAGGTGTGGTGGTGCACACCTGTAATCCCAGTAGTTGGGAGACAGTGGCAGGAGAATTGCTTCGAGTTCAAGGCCAGTCTGGGCTATATAGTCAGACCCTGTCTCAAAAAAAAAAAAAAAAGAAGAAAACTATATTAATATTTTTATACCAATGTAGTCATAAAATATAATTTTTAGCATATTTTTGTGGAGGAAGACAATAATGCCTAGGACTCACAAAAGTCCTACTGTGGCTCTAATATTGATCTCATAGGGTTATCCTTTTTTTTTCTTTTCGAGATAGAGTCTTTCTCTGTAATTCAGGCTAGTTCTAAACTTACTATGTAGTTCAAACTGACCTTGAACTCACAGTGATTTGCCTGCCTCAGGCCTTCCGAGCGCTCGGATTCTCGGCGCACTCGGCGCGTGTGCTACCATGCCTGGATAACATTATGTTCTGTGTTGGCCCAGAGTAAGCATCAGTAAATGGCTGGTACTTATGAGGAAGCAGAGAGGCTCTCCATACCAGACCGGCTACCTTTAACCGGAGAGCAGTAGGGGCTTTTCTGTCCTACCAGCCAGCACCTTGGCAGGCTGGTGAATCATTGACTTGGCAAACTCACAAAAGAACCAGTTAGTGAGATCAAGGGGAAGAACTAAATCAGAACTAAGGAGCTGCACCTCTGCCCTGATTTCCTGCTCTGACACCTCTGAGGACTCTCAAGGTGCCTGTGTCTTTACAGAGAGAGTTGCTGAGGTGAAGAGGAGGCATGTGACAGAGCGCTCTACATCAATGACAGGTGGATTGGTAAAAGTCCTTAGCTGTAACTTTCTGACTTTATTAGGCAGAGTCTTTGTGTCCACGAGAAGGCAATGAACATGAAGAGTGACTTAAGTGGCCCCAGGTTTTTTTTAAGTTGAGATGAAATTCACATAACATACCCCACTCTCTAACCTTTGTGGTGCTAGGTATTGAGCCCAGGGCATTTGCACTGAACTAACTCCTTAACTCTATTTTTAAATTTTGAGACAGGATCTCAATAAGTCACTAAATTGCCCAGGTTGGGTTTGAACTTGTGATCCTCCTCCCTCAGCTTCTCTGAATGCTGGGGTTATAGGTGTATGCCATCATGCCTCATTTAAAATTAACCATTTGAAAGCATATAATGTCATTTAGTGCATTTATGATATTATACAACCATCATTTCCTCTAGTTTCAAAACATTTATTAATAATTTTTTTTTTTTAGGCCAGGAGTGGTGGCACACTCCTGTAATCCCAGCGCTCAGAAGGCTGAGGCAGGAACCTTGCAAGTTCAAGACCAGCCTGGGCTACAAAATGAGCCCAAGGCCAGCCTGAACTGCATAGCAGGACATTGTTTCAAAAAGAAAAAAAATTGTTTTTAGGACAAGATATTGCTATGTAGTTTAGGCTGGCCTATAACTCACTGTGTAGCTTAGGCTGGCCTGTGTCTAGATTCTTTTACTCAGTAGTTTTTCAAGGTTAATTCATATTGTAGCAAGTATCAGTACTTCCTTCATTTTCATGGTTGAATAATATTCCAGTGTGTGGATAGACCACATTTTGTTTATTCATTCCTTAGTTGATGGATAGTAAGGTTGTTTCCACTATTTGTGATTGTGAATAGGGCTGCTATGATCATTTATTTGTGAGGTTTTGTTTGAGCAACTGTTTGTAGAAATTCTTTTGGGTATATGCTTACATAGAACTAGAATTGCTGGGATATATGGTAATTCTATTTAACTTTTTGAGGGCCATTATTTTATATTGCCACCAAAACATGTGAGGATTCTAATTTTTTCACAACTTTATTGACAGTAATTGCTTTCTTTTTTGATTGTGGGAGTCTTAGTGATCTGAAGTGTTATCTTATTGTGGTTTTGATTTTTTTTCTCATGCTGGTGACCCAATTCAGGAGTTGCTTTGATTTTTATTTTTCTAATGATATTTGAACCCACAGAGATCTTCCTTCCACCTCAACCTCCTGAGTGGTGGGATTACAGGCAGGTGATACTATGCTCAGCTGTTTTTCTCTTTTCTTGTATAAAATCAAACTACATTTGGAGGCCAGTTTGGATGGAACCGTGTCATTAAGAGGAATATCACAGATAACGTCTGGCATAATCTGAGATTTCTTTCTTATTGTCACACGCTCTGGCAAGTTTGTTTGTTTATTACTGGGGATTGAATCTAGGAATTGTGCACATTCCCAAACTTTTTTCAATTTTTTGAGACAGGATCTTCATAAGTTGGCAAATTGTCCAGACTGTCCTTGAATTTGTGATTTTTCTGCCTCAGTTTTCCAGAGTGCTGGGATTACCGCTGTGCATCACTACACTTGGCTGGTAAGTTTTATTTAAAGAAAATACTTCTGTGGTTTACTTTTTACCATCCTCTCTGGTATGCTTCTAAGGATATCAAAATCACTTGCATTAGTAATAGCCAGTGTGCATACTTTTTTATTTTATGTACATTGTGTTAAATTGACTTTATAGCCTCTGGAGAAAATAAAAATGTCCTGTAGCCACTGTAGTTTTGATCAACATGGTATAGTACTGTAGTACTTTATTTTGGATTTCATCACAGCTGGGCAGTTTGTTGGCAAAGATGCCCAGTTTCTTTTTATCTTGTCTGATCATCTTCAGAGACTGCTTGTATCTCAGCATTACTTTCTATTCTATGTCATGACTTGGATCACAGAGTGATCAGCTCTGGTGACTTTTTCATCTATTTGTGATCACCATCATTCTGCCGTAGGTTCAGGATGATCCCCAACCAAGAGCAGCTGCTGAAATGGTTTTGGAGCAAGAAAATCTCTGAGATTCTTTTGATCCAAGTCCACTGAATTTTCCACAAGTCCTATAAGTCAACTTTGCTCTTTGGGAGTCTCCTAAGGACTCTGGGGAACAGATAAACTTAGATGTTAAATATGAAATTGAAGTGCCCTTTGTGACTCATGTGTTCCCCACTGACTCTTTCTCTTTTTGACCTTGCTTTAGGTTTTGGACATTTTCCACTGGCTACACAGTTCCCAAGGGTTGACAGTTGTGTCTTTGGGAGCTCTTTGCCTTTCCCCTCATCGATTGTCCATTATTTATCTGGAGTTTTCTTACTGAAGCCTCTCCATTTTGGTCACAATGAGATCTCTCTTCCTACTTATTCCTAGTTATCTTAAATTCCTTGGGCTCCAAGGTTTTCTAGAATCTCCTCCTTGGTCTTGGCTTGACATGGTTAACAAACTTTCCAGTGTACAACCCCCTCCTGCTCTGGCACAGTTAGAATGGGGCAGAAATTGGCTGAAGTGAGAGGTGTTGGAGAGGCAGATGATTTGGATTGCGGTTCTTCACAGGAATGGCAGGGAAGTCTCTGGAGGACCCTGGCTCTGGAGAAGGAGACAGTTGTCTTGCCAACCCTTGGTATCAGAAACACGAAAATCATAGTAGCGCATCTGCCATTTGAGAGATACCAATCTCTGGTGCGGTTTGAGCTCAGGGGCTTCTCCTTTCTGGAACATGGCTCTTGCTTTGTTTTGTTCCCATTCACTCACTGACTCCCAGTGCACATTTGCTAATGCTGACTCTGCAAGGCACTGTGCTAGGACCAAAGACCAAAAAGCATTTGTGGATCTCATAGGCTAGGGAGACAGAATTAAACAAATGCAATATGATGTGATGTATTATGCTTGTGGTTTGTGTAAAAGGCAATAGGAGCCTAGCTGAAAGGGGAATCATTAAAAAACTTTTTTGTGAATATATGTTTGCAGTATATAATTACACTCATCATGGGGAGTTGGTATATGCACATGACACATCCTAGTTCTTTTTTCCCCATTCTCCCCTTGTTTTTTTCCTCCTCCCTCCATCTGTTGGTTCCATGAAAGAGAAATAGTTCTTGAGAGAAAGAATAGGTAGTTTGAACTCCAGGGACAAAGTGACATTTGAGGAGATCTTGAGGGAAGGATATAGAGGAGAAAGGTGTTCTAGGTTAAGGAGTTGGATTTTTTTGGGCTTTAGATCACCAGTGATTTTGACAGAAGCTCAGAAGCCTGTTACATTCCTTTCAGGTATCTTGCTCAACTACAGCAGGAATGCCCTGAAGCCAAGAGATCCTCTCTTCCAATGAAATGGCTCAGGATCTAGACTGTCTCTTTTCCTTGTCCTGTGTCCTACACATTCTAGATGCAGCTGACTGATGTGCTAAACTCATCCATGGTGTGCATTTCTGGGGGTGAATAAGTTTATAGCTCATTAAATGATTCATTCAACACTTACTTAGGATTCATATGTGAAAGGAATTGGAAAAATTATAAGTGCAGTGTTTAAGAGGACAGGTCTGAAATCAGAATGATATTGCTTGAAACGTATCCATCAGCCTGGAAGTCTTGCTCAGGGTACTTAATTTCTCACCTTTTACTTCTATGAAACAGAAGTGAGTGCTCTATGGTGTTGAGCAAGTTGAGAATGCATTATGAACTCTGAGCATGGTGTCTGGTATAGTAAAGATGAATAAGCTAGTGGTACACACAGGCTATATGGCATGAATATATTTTATATGTAATATAAAATATACCTAGTATATATGTCTATTATTCATAAATATAATGTAACATTATACATACATCTATTTCTACTCTTAGGGAGTTTAAGGACTTCAAATGGAAAGGAAAAGCACTCAAACTATCAAGTAATAATGAGTTTTTTCTAAGTTACCTATTACCATTTAAAATAGGGACTTCCTAGAGCATTAATCAAAGGACTTCTATTCCCAGGGCTTCCCTCCCCTCCCCTTCCCTCCCCTTTCCTCCCCTCTCCTCTCCCCTCCCCTCCCCTCTCTTCTCCTCTCCTATCCTTTCCTTTCCTTTCTTTCTTTTCCTCTTCTCTTCCTCTTCCTCTCCTCTCTTCTCTCTCTCCTTCTCTCCTTCCTTCCTTCCTTCCTTCCTTCCTTCCTTCCTTCCTTCCTTCCTTCCTATCTTCCTAGGAATTGAACCCAGGGTCTTTATTTGTTTAAATTTTCAGATAGGGACTATTCCAACACCGGGCTTTCACTGCAAGCCTCCTCTCTTAGTCTGAGTGCTGTCACCACACCCAGTGACAGCACATTTTGTGTGTGTGTGTGTGTTGAGGAACAATAGGATCAATGAATGGACCCAGTACAAAGGAGATATAGGAGAGTTTCTTCATTTGTTTTTTGTACTGGGGCTTGAACAAGGGCATTCTACCACTGAGCTGTATCCTCAGTCTTTTTTGTTTTTTATTTTGAGACAGTGTTTCTTTAAATTTCCCAGCCTGGCCTGAAACTTATGATCTCTCTGCCTTTTCTAGCTTACTTCCTAGAGCAGAAATAACCTAAGGCCAGGTTTTTTTTTCCTTTTTTAAATTTTAAAGATAGTAAAATACAACAAAGCAACACAGAACAAAGTCAATCAAGACAATGCAGCAAAATTCTCACTAAGTAGTTACAACTGGGCTCATATTTGTAATGTATGAATATTGTTGGAATCTGATCCTTGGGGGGTTAGCAAGAGAATCCAGCAACAGAATTTTTTAGCATCATCAGAAGATATGTTGTCACTTATAGAATTAGGACCTCTCCTAGCCTGATATGGGTTCTGAGGTACACATAGATATATGCAGAGATTTCAAAGACACCTACATAGTACTAAAAAACATGTCCATTATGCATGTGCCTTGGTTTACTCACATCTTTATATTATGTGTTATTCATCCTTAGTACCTTGTATAATATATGCAACACTGATACCTCTTTGTTGAACTAATGAATCAATAGTGAATAAAGAAATATTTATGCTTATCCACATAGACATCTACACATACACACATCAGGAGAAGGTACCTGTGGATATGTGTGCATGTTTACACAACACACACACATACATTTATACCAAACACAATAGCATAAATGCATTCTGTCTATACACAGCTGCACCTAATAGTCAAGTGCAAGTGAATAAATATGTAAATTTACAGATTCCTGCATAGCATAGGTGGTTCCTGTAAAAAGAATATGGTTTCATGGATGCTGGACAAGGCAAAGATGATGTTTTGACTGGGAAAACTGCCTTTTAGTTGTGGACTGAGATGTTTGCACACAGTTTTGGACTGATTGTGCCCCCTGATAAAATTCATCTGTTGAAGTCCTAATCTTCAATACCTTAACACAAAGAAACACCAAAAATGGCCACATGAAGACAAAAAAGGATGTGGCCACCTGCAAGTTAAGGAGAGAGGCTGAAGGAGAAACCAAACCTGCTAACATCTTGATCTTGGACTTCTAGCCTCTAGAACTTTGAGGAAATAATTTTCTGTTGTTTAAACCATCCAGTCTATGATGTTGTATTATGGTCACAGTAGCAAAATAATACTTCAGAGCTTTCACTCCGCTCTTCTCCCTGATAAGCAAGTTGTTGCAAGGTGAGTAGAGGGAAGGCCTGGGGTGGAGATCATTAGAACAAGTTAGACTCAGTGCAGCATTTCCTAGCTCCTTACAAAATCTTTGAGAAAATACACTGTGGCTTGTTGGGAATTGCCTGGGATTATTGTTCCCTTAAAGAATGATGGTAATGGAGAAGGAAAGCAGCTTTAGATCCAAAAAGGGTGAGTAACTAATATGAAGGCTACAGCTACAGCTAATGTGCAGATATTTATGAAGGTTGTGCATATTTGCATATTGGTATGGAGCAGCCCCAAGCTATAGTTTTTAAAAAGGAGGGTGAGGGTGAGGCTTTGATTTCATTGTGTGCTGCATACGCCAATGCTTAGGGCTAAGAGGTAAGTGCCCTGGTAAGTGTGTCTAGCTGTACCACCAACTTGCTATGGCCTGAAACTAAGCACTTCACCTCCGAGGGGTCTGAATTTTTGCTTCTCACTTGTTAAGTGGTTAGCATTTCTCTACACACTTTGGAGGGAGGTGAGTTTTCTAAGGAGCTAAGAGAGCTGAAGGTGCTTTGAAGAGTTAAGAACACTTCCTGGTGGCCAGTTTTTATTTTTTTCAGTGAAGCAGAAAGCATTTTAAATGTTCTGAGATTCTCATTAGTGAACTGTGTCAGGCACAGGTTATAGACAAAGGCTTAAATATGGTTTCTGCTCTCCAGGGGAGTAGGTAAGCAAGATGAAGTCCACAGACGTCAGTCTCTATAACAGCTTTATACTGGCATATAATATAATGTAACAAAGTGACCAGAGGAGGCTGCCCATGGAGTTTCAGAGGTTTCAAAGAAGAATAGAGGATTGGAAGAATTTAATAGGGGAAGAGGAGGCTGGGGAGGAATGGAGCACTTGGAGTGAGAAGAAGGGGGATGCCACCTACCCCGTGGCAGGAGAGAAACAATGCCTCACCAGAGTTATGCGTGGTAAATATTAAAAGAGAAAATGAGGAACTAGGTTAATCTTTGAGTCTCTCCTGGAACAGGCCCTGCCCAATGGTTAATCTATTTGACCCCTTTAGGAATTGTTTGGATCCCTTCCTGGGCATACATAACACAATGTGGGGATCCAGAGTTACCAAGAGCAAGCTGAGAGAGCACCAGGAAGGTCATCCTGCTCAAGGCTGGCCCTTTTCCAAAGACAAAACTGAGGTCAGGAGAGGACAGAGAGATGAAGGTTTCATAGGGAGAAGTCACTGGCAAAGCAAAGACTTGACCTCAGGTTTTTGGAGATAGAATCTAGGACATTTTTCTAGATTATCACCTGAATCTGAAAAATGGACTGAGTTTTGAAGGCTTTTATCCAGTGTTGAATGAGGTTGAAAGTTTGGTCTTGGTAGATGTAGCTGTGTTAATTGTTGACTGTTTCCAAATGCAGGGCCTAGGCTTTGCACCTGGCTAGGTTTTTTTTTTTTTTGTACCAGGGATCAAACTCAGGACCTCACACTTGCCAGATAGGTGCTTATGCCACTGAGCTAAATCCCTGGCTGCACCTGGCTAAGTTTTTGAAAGTAATTGACATAGGCATTTCTAATTGTGGGGACTACATGACTGACCGGAAGGCCCTTGGTGTTTTCACCTGCCCAACTGATAGCTACTGTTCCACCAGAAAGGGTTTATACCCACAGCTGTAGGCTTTGATCTTTTTACAAAAGCTGTTCTGCCCTGGAAGGAGGAATATCCCTAGTATATTATAAATCAGTTGATGGTAACTCAGTATAAATGGGTTGAGCGGATCCTTTTCTGAGTCAGGTTTAATAGGGAAAGAAAGCATGAAGTATTTAGTATACAAAAAGGAGGTATTTAGTGCTATAAGAAATGAAGATGGCCAGGGAGGGCCAATCCTCATAATCTGGTCTGGGGATTTAGGCAGATATATTTTTCTTTTCTGTGAAATAGAACCTAGCTAGGCCACTCTTCAACTAATTGTGTAGCTAATGCTAGCCTCAAACTCACAATTCTCCTGCCTTAATCTCTTGAGTGCTGGAGTTACAGGCATGTGCCAAAAAGTTGAAGGCTAAGAATATAACTTTTTGATAGAGTATTTGCCTAGCATGTGCCAGTCTCTGGGTTTAATTTCTGGTATCAAGGAAAAAGACAGTATTGCCTCATTACAGAAGAATTAGAAAATACAAAAATCAATATAAACAGAAGAAATAACACACCCTTGCAGTCTCATTCTCTCCTTCTCCCTTAGATGGCCATCATTAATACCTAAGTATATGTCTCTTTAATTCATTCTCTATGCATACTTTGTATGTGTTTATATACATATATTTATGTGTGTATATACAATTTCATGTGTGAGTACCTACATATGCATAGATATGCATTTATGTTATTTATATGTACACTATATGTGAAAACAACTAAGGATATGCCATTCCAAAATATGCATAAATGTATATTGACTGTTTCAAGCTGAAATCATACCAGGAACCGTAATTGCAGAAAGCGCCATTTGGTCTGTTTTTTCCTACATGCAGCAAGTCACAAATATTCTTTTGTGAAGGCTGACCTCTTAGTACCAGGGCAAACAAATAGCTTTATCACCAAATACTGGTAATTGGGGCTGTAACAAAACAAATCTGGATAAACTCACAGCAGTAACCATTATCTACCACTAACCTTTACATTGCCTCCTATGTCTCTAAGTGAATTCCCTAGAAAATATTATTTTTAATCTAGATCTCTTTGTCCTCTTATTTCTTCACAAATGTAACATTTTTTTGTCGAAAAATATAAAAGCATCTTGTTTTGGGAATTTCCTGGACTTTACTGTCTTGTGGAGATCCCCATGGATATGTAAGATTAATATAACTTGTACACACTCCTCTTGTTAATCAGCCTTGTGTTAATTTTGTTCCTAGTTTCAGTGAAAGCCCATGTAAAAACTAAATGGTGTGTGTGTATATGTGTGTGTGTGTGTGTGTGTATGTAGAGGAGATTTCTCCCTCCTTTGTATATGTGCATACGTATTTAACTTTTAAAATATGATTTTTGATTTCAGCATTATATGGGGAATGATCTGAACCATGAGCTAGGTGGCACATATCTACAGATACCTTCACGAAGATTCTTTTTGTGTCAATCTGTTTTAATGTCTTCTCATAGTCACTCTTTATTACCCACTAGGACAGGAGTTGACAAACTTTTCATATAATAGAGATGCTAGTAAATATCTTGTTTTGTAGGACATATTATAAGGATAACATTCTTATTGGATGAGAGAGTTATCCTAGAGACCTTATTTCAACTTCATTACCTCTGTCAAAACTCTGTTATGATTTAGGTTGAAATGTTCCCCAAAGGGATGCACTACTTGATGGGATTTTAGGTGGTGCCTGAATCATGGGAGCATTATAGATAACTTACTTTTAAGAGGTAGGGCCCAGCCTGAAGAAGTAGGTCACTAAGGGTGCGATCTGGAAGAGTATATCTCTCTTCCTAACTCCTTGCTTCTCTACCTGCCTCCAGGCCACCATGATGTGATCAGCTTTTCCATTAACCAAAATAAACCTCTTTCTATTTAATTTGTGGGTGTCACGTATAATGACTCAGCCACAGGAAAGTGATATTCAATAGCAAATAGCATATTCTAAGCAATCAAATGTATTTCTTTCTTTTTTTTTTTGGTACCGGGGATTGAATTTACAACCTTGTACTTGCCAGGCAGGCGCTTATGCTACTGAGCTAAATCCCTAGCCCTTCAAATGTATTTCAATTTATGAATTTTTTGGGTGGGGGGGGGCCAGAAGGAGGAGTGGAGAAGGCATGATCCAAACCATTGCAGAGTTTGACTATACATTCAGCAATTTGAAGCAGGAGATAACTGCTTGGAGTCCTTGTATACATGATGACCTGGCTTCTCTTGTTTTGAATGTTGCATAGATGCTGGCCTGGATGAAATTTTCCAGGACCAGGAGGCAGGAGTCTTCCAGTTCTCCTTGAAACTGGATTAGGAACCTCATACAAATCTCTTATCTCAAGGCTTTAGTATCTCTTGGATCTTTGGTTAGCTCTGACAATCTGTGCCTAGTGGCAAGACAAGGCTAGTTTTATGGTTCTTTCTTAGCTTCTCTGGGGTCTTATGGAGCCATGGTCTTCAATATTTTCTGATACAAAGGACCAGTTTCATAGAAGGCAATTTTTTTCCACAGACAGGAGTGGAAGGTGAGAAGTAGGTATGGTTTGGGGATGATTCAAAGTAGCTAACAGTCTAGATCCCTTACATATACAGTTCACAGTAGAGTTCCTAATCCTATGAGAATCTAATGCTGCTGCTGAACTGACAGGGGGTGGAGCTCAGGTGGTAATGTGAGTGATGGGGGAGGGGCTGTAAATGTAGATGAAGCTTTCCTTGCTGGCCTGCTGCTCACCTGCCCTGTGGCCCAATTTCTAACAGGCCACAGACTGGCATCAGTCAGTGGCCCTAAAGTCGGGGACTCCAATTTTAAGACCTCAATTTGTGCTAGTGAGACCATGACTGGGAGTTTGGTTCTTGTTGGGCTGGTTGATATTTCCCCCCTGTGATTTCTTAATCCATTTTTCACTTATTCATTTATCCATTTACTCAGGAAGCACATACCAGAGCATCTCTTGTGCTTATCAATTGGATCTTTGCTTTTTGAGCTTAGTCTGGTGGGGAGATAGAAGTATAATCAGATAATCAGAAATACATTTGATGAGTATTTAGCTGGTGTTAAAAATTTTTTAAAAAGTGATTTGGTGTCTAGACCCTGGAATATAGCAACATAAGGAAGAGAAGGAAGGGAGTGGGTCTCTGGTACCCAGCAAGGATCTGAGGTGACAACTGAAGTCTACAGGGAGAGAGAGTAGAGACTCAACAAAGAAGAAGGAGGCAGCAAGTGGAGATTTCTCCCTGAGCCCTGACTCACTGTGTGGGAAGAGCTGTCCAAACCTGCAGATGCATGGTGACTACTGGCAAGCCTAGAGGCCTCCATGGAGAAATACTCCAGTGGAATGGGGCAGTGGATACAGCAGACTGCAGTGACTGGTGAGTTATTCTGGTTTAGACATCCATCAGGAGAGGACAGTTGGCCAGTAGCTATCCTAGAGAGGGGTCAACTGAGCTCAGAACTCAGAGCAACTGCTGGATCTATCTAGCAGCTTCCAGTGTGAAGTGGAGGTGAAACTGAGTTCAAATTGGCAGGAGATCAAGGAGTTCAGGCTGTTAGGAAGCTGAGTTTAAGCCAACAGGAGGCACACAGAATATTGTAACATAGAACAAATAGGATTCCAGTCTCACAGCTAGAAACAACTTGAACTTCAGTGGAATTAAAGGTACACACTTGATGAGAATATTAACTACCATTCCCTAAATCTATGGCTAGGCTGCTGAGATTAATCAGTGTAGATATGGTCTCTGTCTGCCCACTCTGTTTACCAGTGACAGTGGAGACATACCCTGAAGTGGACTTGTTTATCCTCCTTTCTTTTTTTCTATATTTTCTTTTCTTGTTGTGTTTTACTTTCCTTTTTCTTGATTGTTTTTTTCTTATTTTTATATGAATGAAAAGTTTGTTTCTAGATTTCTTGTTGTTATTCTGTCCTGTTCCTGTTTTTTTATCCTTCTTCCTTTCCTTCCTGTCCTCTTTACCACTTTTACAAAGTTTGTATAATCTTCCATTGTCCTCCAGCCTTGATTCTAATTTCTTCCTCTCCTTCTATTTCTGTATTTTTTTAATGCTAGCCTCTTTTAAATTTTCTTACTTGAGGGTAAAATATCCCTATTGAGGGCATATTTACTGTATAAAAATTTCTAGTTTGTTGTACATTTTGCTATATATCATGAATATAGTTCACATGGTTAAGGGTTGTAAATTAGTAGTTACCACAGTTTGTCATTTTCTAGATAGTATTTGATGTTATTGTTATTGCTTATTGTGCTGCTTTAGCCAAGGTGAAATAATTGTTCTTGTCACTTGTCTTTCCTGGTGTGCCAAGACTGAAATTGCCTAAGGGTCTTAAACAATACTATAAGCCAGTGTCAAAGAATCAGCAGCTAGGCCAAATAGTAATTTCTTATCCCTAAAAAATTGAAGAGATAGGATGTTGGAACAGACTCAAAACCTAAAAGCCAGTTATACCTGGAAGACATCTCTGAGAAGCAGTCATTTCCTAAGGTTTCTAAATACTAGCAATGAAGTTACCTGTCATGAGCAATTTATAAGCATTAACTCAGAAATTAAATATAAAAAGTAGAAAATGACAAGACACTTAAATAAGATGCAACCTCAGATTTCCAGCTCCCCAAAGGCAAATCTAAGGGAAATAAGGTGGGAAAAATTGAAAGCAACCCACCTAGACTCTCCGAAGTGGTAACAGTGAAAGTAACAAAGCAGATGACTAAGGCTCTAGAAGAAATCAAATCAGAAACAATTTTACAACTAACTACAGAGATGGTGATAGTAGTGATAGACATGGTTTCTGACTGTAGAGGAGATACAGACAAAAAATAGAGGAGTTTGGAAAAATGATGGAAACTATGAACATCCAACATTGAAAAGAAGTGGAGTTCATGAAACAGATTCAAATATATCAAGGGGATTAAAAAGTTCACTGAAGGCAATTTGTGGACTTCAGGGGTAGAGAACAAGACCACACTAGGAAGCAAAGCCCTGTGTGGGAACCAGCATCATGTGCGGGTCACTGCCAGAGTGGGGACAACCAGACCCAAGCCTTTCCCTATGAGTCAGCACCATTTGCAGATTGCAGGGGGAGAGAATAAGGTGATACCACGAAGCAAGCCCCATCAGGGAATCAGTGCCATGTGCAGGCCACTGCTGGAGTGGGGATAGCCAGACCTCAGCTCCTTCTGGTGTGTGGGCTGGCAAACAAGAAGTGGCACTCCTCCACCCCACTCTTGTAAATGACTGACTGATCCAGAGAAACACAGGCTGTGATGATAGCTTTCAAGGTGATATGCAATTGGGTGCCTGTGGTGCTTTGGTGTTTCATTGACCTTGCAGGTCTAGGGTTAGTGGTCTGATCATCTGTTCAGAGTATAGCGGTATGCAATGTTGCAGTTAGGAGGGACTTTTTTCTGAGGATGGTAGCCATTGTTGACTCCCTATTGTCTTGTTTTGAAGTACTATATTGTTTTCATTGTTTTGTTGGGTTGGGCTTTATTCTCTTTTGTTTTGTTTATGCTAAATCTGATGGCATGAGCAGCTATTTCAAAGATAGCAAGATATATTATGGTAGCTATTTTGGATTTACTATTGTCTTGTGTTGAAGTCTTTTATTGCATTCATTATTTTGTTTTATTGTTTCTATTCTATTCTGTTTGATTTTTATTATGTCTGAAGTTATCTGTAGCTATTTTAAAGACAGCAAAAGGCATTATGGCAACAATTGTTGATTTCATAATGTTTTGAAGTCCTGTATCACTTACACTGGTTTGTTTTGATTGGTTTTATTCTCCTTGTTTTTATCCTCTTTAAAATAAAATTAAAACAATGTGAATCAGATGATTTATTTTTAAAAAGCAACTAAGCTGAGATATAAAAGATCATCAATACCTACTTTAAGAACCAGTATTCTAATAAGATGGAAAACACAGAAGAAATGGACAGATTTCTATATACATATGAATCACCAAAGGTGAATCAAGAAGGCATAAAACTTTTAGTAACTAAATAGTAGTCAACAAAATTAAAGATATAATTAAAAGCTGACCAACAAAGAAGAACCCAGGCCCTGATGGAGTCACTGCTGAACTTTACAAGAAATTTAGAGAAATAGCTGGGTATCATGGTGTAGGCCCATAATCCCAGGCTGAGGCAGGAGGATTGTTGTGAGTTTGAGACCATCCTGGGTTCACAAAGTGAACTCAAGGCCAGTATGAACTGCCTAGCAAGACCTTGTCTCAAAAAGACAAGAAAACATTTAGAGAAGACCTAATGCCAGTACTTCTCAAACTCGTTAATGAAGTTGAAAGGGAAGTATTCTCACTGGGAGAGAAATTAGGGAAATTGAACTTTTCACAATAGCATAAAAAAAAGAAAAGACCAGAAAAGAAAAGAAAAACTTAAGAATCAATCTAACAAAGGAAGTGAAAGATCTTTGTATTAAAACTATGGTACTCTGAAAAAGGAGATCAAATATAATATCAGAAAATGGAATGATAGCCTTTGCTCATGTATAGGGAAAACTAACATAGTAAAAGTACTCATATTTCCAAAATTGTTACACAGATTTAATGCCATCCAATCAAAATACAAATAGTACATTTTGTAGAATTAGAGAAAACAATCCCAAAATTCATTTAGAGCCAGAAGAGACCTAGAATAGCCAAAACAATTCTGGGCCACAAAGGCAAGTCAGGGGTCATCACAATTCCTGACTTGTAATTATAGTATGAATCTGCTGTGATAAATACAGCATGGTACTGGCAAAGAAGACCAAAGGATCAACAGAACAGGATACGAGATGTAGAAACAACCCCAAACACACTCAGCCACCTTGTCTTTGACAAAGAGGTCAAACACCCTCACTGGAAGCTTCTTTAATAAATGATGCTGGTAAAACTGGCTTTCACATGCCAAAGACTAAAACTAGACCCATGTCTCTCACCATGCACAAAATTAAAATCAAATTGGGTCAAAGATCTAAACATTAAAACAGAAACACTATGTATGCTGGAAGTTAGAATAGGTAGAACTCTTGAGGATTTTGGTGGAGGCAAAGACTTTATGAACAAAATTCCAATTACACAGGAAATATCTCAAAAAATCTACAAATGGATATTATCTTATTAGAAATCTTTTGCACATTAAAAGAAACCCAAACAGAGTGAAGAGACAACCTGCAGAGTGGGAAAAAGTTTTGCCATCTTTTCCTCAAAGGACTACTATCCACAATATGTGAAGAACTAAAAAATTCTGACCCTCCGAATTTAAAGGCCCAATCTGAAAATGGGTATCAGAAATGAATAGATATTTTTAGATGAAGAAGTAGAAACAGCAAATAAATACATGAAAAATGTTCAACTTCACTGGTCATTTGAGAGATGCAAATTAAAACAATGCTGAGATTTCATCTTACTCCAGAAAGAATGGCTATCATATAGATATCAATCAATAGCAAATGCTGATGGGGCTGTGGAGAAAAGGGAGCCTTTTTCTACTGTTGGTGGGAGTGTAGACTGATGCAACCATTGTGGAAATCACTGTGGAGTTTCCTCAAAAAACTAAAACTGTAGATTTCGACCCAGGATATTCCTGTTCTTGGCATCTTCTTAAATTAGTTAAAAGTATCATACCACAGTGCTATAAGCACACTCATGTTTATAGTGGCACAGTTTGTAATAGCTAAATCTTGGAAACAGTCCAAAAGCCCATCAACTGATAAATGGATAAAACAAATGTGTTTGTTTTATACAGTGGGATACTACTCTACCATAAAGACGGACAAGCTTGAGATATTTCTAAGTAAATGGATGGATATGCCTTGAGACCCTATTCTTTAGTGAAATAAATTGGACACATATATTTAAATACTGCATTTTTTCTCTGGCATGAGAAGCCAAAAGTGTAAATAAGGCCCAAAATTTATAGTAGATATTGGGAAATGGGAAGAAAATGTTAAAGTGGGGAAGGGGTTAAGGGAGGGGAATGATGATATGAAAGAAGGGAGCAGAAAAACAAGAGAATAAAAGGAAAAAATGGAAACAAAGGTTTTGTAAATAAAGAGGGGAAGAATGGAGGCGAGGGGAGGGAAATGGGAAAAAATGAAGAATCAAGATATGGCATGTACAGGTATAAATTCCCTAAGAGGAATGTTATCATTTTGTATATCTAAAATGTATCATTAAATTAAAAAAATTAACTAAGGTTACCAGGCTGAGACCATTAAAGTGTTTTAGGTACCCAGTGTCAACAAAATCATAAAACAAACTAGGACTACATCAATCAGAAACCACCAACTAACCTCTAGATAGGGACTTTACACTAACCAATCAAGAATGTCTTTTTTGTCTTGATTCTTAGCACACCTTATAAAAAAGTTTCTTTTACAAATTCCCTATCACCAATGGTATACTAGACCACTCATGGTATGATGCTACATGATTCATGAATTGATGTCTGCTCAAATGAACTTTTAAGAATACTAATGTCAGGCTGGGAATTTAACTCAGTGGCATAAGCGCCTGCCTGGCAAGTGCGAGGTTGTGGGTTCGATTCCTGGTACTGCAGAAAAGAATAGTAATGTCTAAATTTATTTATTCACATTGCATTGTGAGTACCGTATGCTATGGGAACTAGGAGAACATGATTCTGCTTGAGGGTTGTTATGGTTTGTGTCTAGATGTCCCCCCAAAGCCTCATATGGACTTTAGGACTTTTTTGGAGGTGGCTGAACCTAGAGTGTACAATGCTGGGATTAAGTTTGGGCAATTGTTAGATCAGGCCACAGATTGAATTGGCACCACCCTAATCCTGATAGACTGGCTACAATACAAGGAACACAGAGGCTTGCCTCCCTTTTTTTTTTGCTGTTGTTGCTTTTGCTGTTTTCTGCCACCATGAATGATTGCCCCTCTGCCATGTGCTGCCCTGCCTTGGAGCCAGCTGATTATGCACTGAAACCTCTACAAACTGTGAGCTAAATAAACTTTTCCTTCTTTAACAGTGGATGCTGGTATTTTGTCTCAGCAATGAGAGAAAATTAACTAAGACAGGGGTGTCAAAGAAAGCTTCAGGAATGAGATGAGATGCATCTTGATGATTAGATAGCATTTCTGCAGGGAGAGAGAGTCTGCAGATGATTCTATGAGGAATGAATATCTTATGCTGGTGGGTATGAATAAGTAATTAGGTATTTCTACTGTTCTGAGTCACATGGATGATTAGTGAGAGATGAGACTGGAATGTGGTGTTAGATATTACAGTGAAGGCTATTTTATTCAAGCCAAAGAGTTTAGACTTCATTCTGAGAGAGCAAAATAGCTGTGTTTCTATGCCAAGTGAATGATATATTCACTTGTTTAATTTGAGACCACTTGGGAAGCAAAAAGAGAAGTTAGGGGGTCAGCCTAACAGCTCAGGTGACTTATGAGGTTTAAATCAAGGAAGGGGTCATGGCAGAGAGGACAAATTCAAGATATTTAGCAGGTTTTTATCTTGGGAAACTGGGTATTTGATTTGTTTTTGTTTTTTTGAGACAGGATCTCATTTATGTAATTCAGGCTGACTTGAAACTTACTATGTAGCTCAGAATGGTCTTAAATTTACAATACTCCTGCCTCAACCTCAACAGCTGGGATTATTGGCATGTGCTACCATGCATGACCTGGGCAACTGGGTTTTTTTGGTTGTGCCATGGCTAGCCAGGGAAAAGAAGGGGGATTTGGTTAGAGCAAATAATGTCTTCTGTTTTGGACATATTACATTTAAGTGGCCTGGAAACCACCTAGGGAACAGTGTTTAGTCAGCTTGTCAGCTGTAGGTGTGAGTTACAGAGAGGGAAGGGGCCATCTCATGCCATTTCTCTTTTTTGCTCTTTGCTCCAGACACTCTGTCCTTCTACTCCTTCTTAGATCATGCCAGTCAGCTTCATTCCCACCTTAAGCCCTCAAAGTCTTCCTCTGGTTTCCCTTGTGGCTCTCCTCTCATTCTTTAGTTCTCATCAATGTGAAGGCAAAGACCTTGTCTTTCTTTCTTTCAGCACAGTACAATCCAGTCCAAGCACAGTGCTTAGGATATAGCAGTTTCTCAATGAGTATCTGTCTAATGAATATAAGAAAGGTGGTTAAAATCCAGGAGTAAAGTTTGAGAAAAGGAGGAAGATGAACACTGGAGGGATCTGAAAAGAATTGGAGGACAAAGCAGTTCCTTTCACCATTGGAGGGAGGCCCTGGAATCCTTTCTGTGTTATGGTTATTGTTGATGATAATGATATTAACAACAATAGTATAAAAGTCAGAGTACCTGGGCTCAAATTCTCTTCTTATTAGCTATGTGGACTTGGGCAAGTACTTGAGTTTCCTCATCTATAAAATAGGGATATCCAGGTATGGTGGCACATGCCTGTAATCCCAGCACTCAGAAGGTGGAGGCAAGAAGATTGCTGCAAGTTCAAGGGCAACCTGGGCTATAAAGTGAGTGCAAGACCAGACTGAACTGCATAGTGAAACCCTGTCTCAAAAAGGCCAAAAAAAGAGGGGGGGACAATAGGTGATACTTGCCACTCTGAGTTGTGAAGATTAAATGACATGATGTCTGTGTGGACAGGCATAGAATAAGTATTCAATACATATTAGTTATTATTATTAATTAAATATTATTTTACACTAGGCAATATGCAAAATACTTTCAATATAAATTCTTCACAGTTACCTGGTGAAGTAGGGATTTGATTTTTTAAACTATTGTTTCATAGATGAAGAAACATAGACTCAGAAGTCATTGAATTGTATATTTATCCACTGAGAGGTGGAGGCATTGGGAGTTAAACTCAAATTTGTGTAAATTTAATGCTTTTACTCTTTTTTTGTGTGTTATTTTTTTAGATAGGGTCTTGATATGTAATTTTAGACTGGAATGAATTCACTAAGTAGCCCAGGCCAGGCTGGCCTTGATCCTCTTGCCTCCCGAGTGCTGGGATTACAGATGTGTGCCACCATGCCCAGCAGTGCTTGTATGGTTAACCATTGCACTACACTGCACCCAATTCTGCATCTTGGATTCCTAGCATGATAAAGAGAGATGGCCACAGAGGCTGATTAGAACTCAGAAGCCTGCCTCCTAGAGTCTAGATTACCTTTCAGAAGCCCTGCATGGAAGGGCAGAGAAAGGGTATCCAAAGACAAAGTGTACCCAATGATCAGCTTTCTTATTTCTGGCTGGGAAGATTGAGCAGAGAACCTGGGAAGCCTTGTGACATATACAGTCTGGTGATCTATATCAACCTATAGACTAGAACATTTATACTCAGTCATCACATTCCTCTCTAATATCTACAACCTTTGGGCAGGATAAGAGACTTCAATTAAAACACATGTTATCCCTTTGGGCTATAACCCTTAATTATCTTAACTCAGTGACCTTGGTTGATACCATGGCAGGTAGTGGGAAATGCCTTTGAATTAGTTCACTGGTAGTAAATTCTTCTAACAAAATACTATTCTATACATCACACAGGTAAACATAAACACACCCATTTAGCCTACCATGGCACCTGTCTATATTGGTCTACATACTCCTGAGGAACACATTAACCTTGTAAGGAGCTAGCCACATATGCAAGGGCGCTTATCTACCTAATTGTGCACATACAACAAAAACCAAAACTACTAAATGAACAGAAAAGCAAAACTAAAAAAAAAAAAAGCAACAGAACTTGCTGCCCTTCAGATTACTTTTAGTTTGAAAAGACAGAGACTAAGCAAAAAACAAACCAAATCGACAATAAAAAATGAGAACATTAGTTTCC
This sequence comes from Hydrochoerus hydrochaeris, assembly GCA_004027455.1. NCBI lineage: Eukaryota > Metazoa > Chordata > Mammalia > Rodentia > Hydrochaeridae > Hydrochoerus > Hydrochoerus hydrochaeris. The sequence continues at coordinate 42,584 of PVLA01010104.1, read as the reverse complement.
ATTCATTGAGTGCTCTTCAAGAGCTCAGAATTGTGTTAAACACTATGTTATACTGTCTTAACTGACTTTATAACCCAATGAAATATTGTTTCCCATAGGAAGACCGAAACGGATTTCATTAGGGGGGCTTCTAGGTAAAAGGAGATGGTTTCAGGGGAAGAGCTGGTCATTGGAGAGGCAAGAGGACTGAGGATTAGTCCAGTGTGTGTCACTTGTTAGTTGTGTGACCTGGTAAAATCTCATCTCTGAGGGCATCTGTTTGTTTATATACTACAAAAGGCAGTTGACCCTTGTGGTATTTCTCCTCACGTTGGCTTCTTGAACCTTCCAGTTTCTCAGATACACCACAATGTCTCTGTTCTAGGCATTTTTCACCTGGAATACTCCCTTATCCCATCTGACTCACCTGGCTCACTGCTTCATCTATGTCCTTCAGGGTCAAGAAGGATCATGAAGGGTCTCTCCTTGTGAGAGAGTATTAAATGGTGGGGATTATGGGAAACTGAAAAATGCAAGTTTCACTAAAAACATTCAAGTACTTTAACAAATTTATTGTTTTTCATTGTGGCAGATGTATATAATGTAAAATTTACTATCTTAACCATTTTAAGTGTGCAGCTCAGTGATGTTAAATATATTCATCGTATTGTACAGTCATCAAAATCACCCAGCTCCTTAGCCCTTTTCATTCTTTAAAATGGAGTCTGTACCCATTATACATCAGCTTCTCCATTCTCCAAGCTCCAGCCCTTAGTAACCACCATTCTACTTTTTGTCTCTATAATTTTGATTACTCTACATCATATAAGTAAAGTCATAGTCTTTTGTGAATACCTTTTTTTTTTTTACATAGCACAGTATTCTTCAGGTTCATCCATGTGTATCATGTGCCATAATTTCCTTCTTTTTAAAGTATGAATAGTATTTCATTGTATGAATACACTAAATTTTGGGTATTTATTCATCCATTGAACACTTGTGTGGTTTCCACATTTTAACTATTGTGAATAAGGTTATGAACATAGGGGTAGGAATACTTACCTCTCCAAGATTCTGCTTTTGGTTCTTTCAATATATACCCATGTATTAAGTCTATTTTCTGTTGCTATAACAGGGTACTATAGATTGAGTAATTTATAAAGCACAAAGGTTTATTTGAATTAAAGTTCTGAAGATTGAGAAGTTCACAATCAGACAGCTGGGTTTGATGAAGTACCTCTAGTGGGGACTCTGCAGAGTCTTGAGGAAATACAGGGTAGCATATGGTAAGACGGTGTCCATGTTTAAATATCTCCTCATTTTAATCCACAATATCTTTAGGTTAAGGCCACACTATTATTAACTCATTTAACCTTAATTACTTCCTAGAGTTTCTATCTCCAAATACCATAGTTGGATTGAGTTTCTACCCTATGAATACCTCACAAGGGAGATTAAACTTCAACATAAATTTAAGTGGAGATATTAAAAATATAACAACCTATGAGTAGAATTACTGTATCATATGTAATTCAACTTTTTTGAGGAACTACCTTGCTGTTTTCCACAGTGGATGCAAAATTTTAATTTTCACTAGCAGTATGTAAACATTCCAAATTCTCCCCAACCTCATAGACATTTGATATTTGTTGTTATTTTGGTAGTAGCCATCCTAACAGGTGTGAATGATATCTCATTTTAGATTGGATTTACATTTCTTTAATGATTCGTGATGTTGAGCATCTTCCAATGTGTTTATTGGAAACTTGTATATCTTCTTTGGAAAAGTATACATTTGAGTTCTTTGCCATTTTTTTTTTTTTTGGTACTGGGGATCGAACTCCTGACCTTGTGCTTGCCAGGCAGACACTTATGCCACTGAGCTAAATCTCCAGCTCTCCTTTGCCATTTTGAATTGGATTTTTCTTTGTTGCTGAATTTTAGGGGCTTTTTAATATTAATCCCTTATCAGGTATGTGATTTGCAAATATTTACTATCATTCTGTAAGTCATCTTTTTTTATCTGTTGGTAGTATGTTTTTATTTTAAAATGAAAAAAGAATAAAAATGATACAGAATTTCAAAACAAAATAATGGGAGATTAACAATGGTTCATATGTTGCATATTATTATCTTCAAATTGGTTGCTTAGATTAAAAGATACAGGCATGAAAAAAGATCAAGTAATGAAAGCACAAGCCATTCTTTTTTTTATTTAAAGAGACAAAAACATGTAAAGGGTAGAGATAATACAGAATTAAAAAAAAAGATAAACAGTAAGAAATCATTAGTTGATAAATTACATATTGTCCTCTTGGGAATAGTTGTTCAAGTTACAAAATTGAAGCATACAAAGTAGATATTCAAACAGCGAGACTGTAAACAGTTATGTGTGCATGAGCCTCTACATGTATTTCTATCCTTTCTGTATTAGAGGGAAAAACAAAACTTAGCAAGACAAAGCAAAACAAATTTCTATAAAAACATGAAACCAAAAAGTTGTATAAAACCATGGTACAAGGTGATCTACAAAGATTACTGTGTTGTTTCTTACTATTGTCAATAGAATTGTCTATATCATCAGGCATAAATGAATATAGCAGTACATAACAATATTAGTGAAAATAAAACATTGTAGACAGTATAAAACTTCAAAGGCAGGTAATAATCAAACCATAGTGGATATTCTAGTGAATCTTGTCATGTTTAGTGCAGTTGCCTATACTCTCAGACTTGATACTATCAATCATAACAACTTTGAATAAAATCTATACAAAGCAGCAATCTAACAAACCAGATTCAATTATGATCAGTCATGGTAAAACAGTGTAGGTTATACAGAGCTTTAGATTAAATTAATAGGAAATTAAGGATGATTACAGTACTATATTCTGTTATTTTTGGCATAACTGTCTGTGCCCTCAAATCTAGTACAGGTAGAATGACTGGAACAGAATATAATCTAAGCAGAGTAGTGTGAGTAATGTGGGTTTTAAATCCTGGTACACTATTAACAATATAGTGTATCAGGGCCATCTATGTTAGAGATTCTAGCCATCCTTCTCTACTTCATCTCTGCTATGCTATTTTTCTGCCTGTTTGTCTACTTTTCTCCTTCATTCTACTGCCTGCCCCACTCATTGAGGCCTTTCTGCCTCTGTTCCTAAAATCCTGGTATTTTTTTTTCTCTCTCTAGAATGTCCTTCAGTATTCTCTGTAGGGTTGGATTGGTGGTCACAAATTGCCCCAGTTCCTCTTTGTCATGGAAGCATCTTGTTTCTCCATTAATTTGTAGTGACAGTTTTGCAGGGTACATCAATCTGGGCTGGAGGTTATTTTCTTTCAGGGCTTGGAATACTTTGCTCCAAGCTCTTCTTGATCTGATGGTCTGTGTTGAGAAGTCAGCCATGATTCTGATGGGCTTACCCTTACAAGTAATCTGTTTCTTTTCTCTGATGGCTTTTACTATTCTGTTTTTATATTGAATTTCTGGTATCTTGATTATTATATGTCTGGGTGTAGCTCTGTTTTGGTTGTAGGTGGCTGGAGTTCTGTATGCTTCACATAACTGAATGTCATTTTCTCTTCCCATGCTTGGGAAGTTTTCCTTAATTATTTCCATGATTGTCTTTGTAATTCACCTGTTTGTACTCCTGCTTGTTTGTTCACATTTCTTATTCTTAAATTATAGACTCTCTTGTCGTCTTCTAGCTTTTGTATTGTTACTGCCTGTTTCCTTGTTATTTTTAAGAGATCTTTCCTTTCATGATCACACATTGCAAACTTGTCTTCAAGTTTTGATATTCTATCCTTAGTTTCTTTTAAGGAGTTTTGCCAGCTTTCAATGGAGTTTTTAATTTCCTGGTAATCTCTTTGAATCTGTTTCATGTATTCTATATTTTCTTTATATTCTTTATCAAATGTTTCTCTCCTTTTTTTTGTGTTCCTCCCTTCTTCCGTCTATGTCTTCTTGAGAGGTGCTTAGCATTTCTTTTATTACTCTACTCATATCTTGCTTTACCTGATTTAATATTTCAGTTTGAGCTCATCTACAAGGTCCCAGAGATATCTTTTAATGTCCATTGAAGCCATGTCTGATGTTACATGTTTGCTGCTCTCAGTCTCCCTTGTTTTTCCCTCTCCTGGATCAGTGCTCTCAGGGTTCTGGGCTGGGGGCCTCCTGCCTCTCTCTTCTGTCATGGTCCCAGCTTTCTCCACACAGGTATACAGTGGAGGTCCCAGCCCCCTTCCCTGTCAGCCACAGTTCCTCCAAAGCATGTTGGTGAGGGACCTCTGCCCTCTCCTGCCTGCTCTTGTCACTGAGGTGTAAGCAGCAGCTGCATATGCCTGCCCCTCTGCACCGGGCCAGCCAAAATTCAGGGGCCTTCACCAGGTTAGTGCATGCTAGGCACAGGGAATCGATTTGGGACAGCTCAATGGGTCCTGGCCAGGGGCACAAATTCCATTCTAAGCAAACCCATGAATCTGCTCTGGGGAGGGATAAACCAACTGAAGTTGCTGTCACTCCCAGTTCAGGCTCCTCCTGCCCGACTCCAACATGTCACCCATTTGGTCCTGCCCTTCCTGTGGGGAGGTCTCATTCCCAGCACTGACTGTGGATTAATGAAGGTCTCTTCACCAGCTTCACTCTCCATTGGGCTCACCAACCCCTGACTTCAGTGCGGCTGTGGCTCCTGTGAATGGTGGTGAGAACGAGTTTGGGTGGGTGCCTCTGCTGGCTGGCATGAATTCAGGTGGCACAAACTTGGTGGATTGCAGCAAAAACACTGTGTCTGGTAATTTTAGCTGTTCCAATTGTAGCTCCAAGACTGCATGTTTGACAAGCTTTTTTACATTTTAATTTCTTCCTGTGTTAAGACGATCCATCTCCCTCTGTCTGGATCTCTCCAGGATGTTTTATTCTGGCATATGAGTTGTTTCTCCTGGGAGGCTTTGTATTTTGTTGCTCACTTTAGCTCCTCCTCCAGTTTTCTTTTTAAAATGAAGTTTTCTGTTACAGGCTGATGCCTCTGAAAAGGCAGCAGCAGTCTCCTTGTCCCTAGAAACTCAGGAAATTTGCCTTCACCAAGTCACGCTTCAGTCTCCAGCAGAGCTAAGGGGGAAAACCCGGCAGTTAAAGCAGCCATAAGCCATTCTTTTTGATGATTTAACAGATTAGTAGTGTAATTATCTATCATATATGTTATATATAATATATAATGCTTTCCCTTCTTTCTTTTCTCCTTTACCTCATCCCAGTTGATCTTTCCTTTTGAATAGTTTCTTCCCCTTTCACCTTCACAATAGCTATTGAATATTTGGATGTTTATTTACTGTTTCAGTTTTTTACAATAGGGAGACAATACAATATTTATGCATGCAAGTCTTTTTTATTTCACTTATGAGAATGGTCTCAAGTTGCATTTTTTAAAAACCTACAACAGCCTTGAGTTTATCTTTCTTTATAGCTGAGTAGTACTCCATAGTATAAAGATATCACATATTTTGTAGCCATTCTGTGATTGATGGGCATTTGGATTGTTTCCAAGATTTAGCTATTAAAAATTGTGCTGCCATAAACATGGGTGCACATATATTGCTGTGGTATGGTGTTTTCAATTCTTCTGGGAAAATAACCAGAAAAGGACTACTGGATTTAATGGGACCTCCAATCCCAGTTTTTTGAGGAATCTCCACACTAATTTCCACAGTGGTTGTACCTTCTATACTCCCACCAACAGTGAAGAATAGTTCCTTCTTCTCCAGAGCCCCTCCAGCATTTTTTATTGATCAATTTCTTGATGATAGCCAGTCTTTCTGGTGTGAGATGGAATCTCAGTGTTGTTTTAATTTGCATTTCATGAATGATCAGTGATGTTGTACATTGTTTCATATACTTATTTTCCATTTGTATTTCTTCATCTGAGAAGTGTGTATTCATCTCAGATGCCCATTTTTGGATTGGGTCTTTAAATTTTGGGGACCTGACTTTTTTTTTCATTTCTTTATATGTTCTAGATAGAAGTCCTTTGTGGGAAAGTTGGCTAAAATTTTTTCCACTCTTTGGGTTTCCATCTTTCTTTCTTTCTTTCTTTCTTTCTTTCTTTCTTTCTTTCTTTCTTTTCTTTTTAAACATTTTTTTGGTCTTTTTTGAGACAGGGTCTTGCTATGCAATTCAGGCTGGACTTGAGTTTACTTTGTAATCATGGCTAGTCTCAAACATGCATCGATCCTCCTGCCTCAGCCTCCCAAGTGCTGGCATTACAGGCATGTGCCATCACACCCACTTCTCTGTGGTTTTCTTTTCACTTTGTTGGTGATTTATTTTTTATTTTTTTTATTTTAAAGAGGATAAGTAAAATTAAACACAACAAACAGAACATAAGAAAGCAATGTAAGAGACATAATTTCAAAGCAAGACAACCAGAGATCTTCACTATCTATCATATTGTCTTGTTTTCTTCCCAATAGTTGTCCATATCTTCATATATAGTGAATTCATACAAAACAACATAGTATAAAACTGATCCAAGCAGGATGATGAAGGCATTTTAGGTCTTCAAGATCAGACAATAGGGAAGTCAACAATGGCTGTCATAGTGTCTCTCATTCACTTCAAAATACTTGTCCATACCGTCAAGTATGTTGAAATTAAACAAAACAAAACAGACTAAAATCACTCTGAACAAGAGTGATTTTGCTGGATTTCACATTATGACGCTGTGGAGTCAGCACTAGGTACTGTAGTGTCTCTTCAAAGTAGTTGGTCATTTCATCATGCATTATATAATCAGTTGTCATAGACTGTTTATAAGTTCTATGCATGCATGAGTCTCTACATGTATATCTATCCTTTCTGTGTTAGACAGAAAAACAAAACAAAGCAAGATAAAACAAAATAAATTCCTAGAAAAACATGAAATGAAAAATTCATATAAAACTGCAACATAAGGTGATCTACAATATTTACTATGATATCTCTTGTTATCTTCAATAGAATTATCTATATCACCAAGCATTGTGTAATTGAATATAGCAGTACATAATAATATTAATAAAAACAAAACATTGGAGACATTATAAGACTTCAAAAGCAAGTAATAATCAAATCAGAGTGGGTATCTTAGTGAATCTTGTCATTTTCAGTGTAGTTGCCTATACTCTCAGATTTGATACTATCAATCATACCAGATTTGAATAAAATCAGTCAATACAAAACAGCAATCTAACAAGGTGATTTCTTTTGATGTGTGCCTTGGTTACTTTTCTCTCTTTGCTGGGACTAAATACTCAAAACCCAAAATTAAGGAAGGAAAGATTTATTTAGCTTACAATTTGTGGAGGTTTCAGTTTATAATCAGCTGGCTCCAAGGCTGGCTGGCGTGGTGCAGGGACAATGCTTCTAGGCAGTGGAAGATAGCAAAAGCATTCAACTCTGTTATGTTTGACATTATTGTGGGTAAAGCTAAGCTCAACTATTTCAAAGAAAGAGACATTATGATAGCTACTGTTAATATCCAATTGTCTTGTTGTGAAGTGCTGTGTTGCTTACATTGTTTTGTTCTGATCTGCTTAGATCTGTCCTCTTTTGTTTTATTCTCTTTAGAATAAAAAAAAAGAGCAAATGAGGGAGCTGGGCGTGGTGGTGCACTTTTGTAATCTCAGCACTTGGGAGGCTGAGGTAGGAGGATCATTGCAAGTTTGAAACCAGTCTGGGCTACAAAGTGAGCCCAAGGCCAACATGAACCACATAGTGAGACCCTGTCTCAAAAAAAAAAAAAAAAAAAAAAAAAAAAAAAGCACAAAAA
>PVLA01010104.1:0-34697 GCA_004027455.1 Hydrochoerus hydrochaeris | reverse complement strand
CCTATCCTTATGTCTTTGAGATTTCTACCTACCTTGTCTTCTGGTAGATCTAGTGTTTCTGTTTCAATATTCAGATCTTTGATCCATTCTGACTTTAGTTTAGTGCATGGTGATAGTCATATATCTAGAGTTTTAAAATTTAATTTAATTTTTTTTATTTTGGTAGTGGGGAATCAAGCTCATGACCTTGTGCTTGACAGGCAGATACTTGTGCTGCTGAGCTAAACCCCCAGCCAAGTATCTAGTTGTAGTTTTTGGCATGTGGAAAGTCAGTTTTTCCATCACTATTTATTAAAAAGGCTATCTTTCTTCCAGTGAACATGTTTGGCCCCTTTATCAAAGATAAGGTGGTTGAGCATCTGTGTAGTTGCATCTACATTTTCTAATCTGTTGCACTGATTTTCAGGTCCTTTTTTTTTTTTTTGCCAGTAGCATGCTGATTTTATCACAGTAGCTTTGTAGTGTAATTTCAAGTCAGGGTTTTTGATGCCTCCTGCCTTTCCTTTGTTCCCCAGGATTGCCTTTATTATTCTAGGTCTCTTCTGTTTCCAAAGGAATTTAGAAATGTTTTCTCTAGATCTATGGGGGTATGTTAATGGTATTTTGATTGAGATTTCATTAAATATGTGTAACAATTTTGAGAGTATGGCCACTTTTACAATGTTGGTTCTTCCTATCCATGTGCAAGGGATATCTTTCCATTTTCTGATATCCTCTTCAGTCTCACTTTTCAAAGTACAGTAATTTTCAATATATAGATCTTTTACATCTTTTACATGTTAGATTCATTCTTAAGTATTTCATTTCTTTGGATGCTATTGTGAAAAGTGTTGTTTCCCTAATTTCTCTCTCAATGAGCTTATTGTTTGTGTACAGGAATGCCACTGATTTTTGAGTGTTGACTTTGTATCCAGTTATGACACTCAATTTGTTTATTAATGCTATTAGTCTTCTTTTTTTAGTTTGAAGAGAATAAAACCAAATAGACAAAGACAAAACAAAACAAAATAGAGACAAAACAAAATGGAGATAATCAAAACAAAAGGATCAACATTGTACAAGACTTAAAAACAAAATACAGGGAGATCAATAATGGCTACCATAATGCCTCTTGTTATCTTCAAAAGAATTGCCCATATCATCAGGCATAATAAAATTGAACAAAACAGTACAGAACAAAGCCAATAAAAACAAAACATTGGAGACATTATAGGACTTCAAAAGAATATAATAGTCAAACCAGAATGGGTATCATAGTGCATCTTATTGTCTTCAAAGTATTTGCCTATACCCTCAGACTTGATACTATCAAACAAAACAGAATAGAATAAGATCAGTCAAATCAAAACAATGAAAGCAATACAGGGCTTCAAATCAAACTAATAGGAAATAAAAAATGGTTACCATAAAATATCCTGCTATCTGTGGAATAGCTATCCATGCCATCAAATCTAAAACAAATAGACAAACTGAAACAGAATAAAACCAAACTAAACAAAACAATGAAAATGAATCATGATAATAGATTAACAATGGCCTCTGCCTTCCCTTTTTAGACAATTCCTCCCCCTTCACAGGACATATTGTACATTTTTGATCCCAATAACTCCTTTAGTTTTTATATTAGATAGGTTACCTGATATTTACCTAAGTGATTCTGAACTTTTTAAAAATCCCTGAGCATGATCTCAAGTTGTATCCATTTTCCTCTAAGAGCCTCAAGGTTTTCTTTCTTTATAGATGAGTAGTTTTCCATTGTATAAAAGTGTCATGGCTTTCTAACCAATCTGCAGCTAATGGGCAAGCTACCCTCACTTTTTTCTGGTTGCCTGTCACATAGAGCATTGTTTTCTTGTCTTTGACTTTCAGTGTGTAAACTCCCTTTCGGGTTAAATATATTTCTTATATAAAGCATATTGATGAACCCTATTTTCTGATATGCTCTGCCTGTGTTTCTTTTTATTGTTGAATTGAGGCCATCTATATTAGTGATTATGGCCAATCTCTGCATCATCTCTGCCATGCTATTTTTCTGCCATTGGTTGTCTACTTTTCCTCTTCATTCCACTGTCTGCCCCATTCAGTGAGCCCCCTTTACCACTGTTCCTGAAACTATGGTCTTTTTTCTCTCTCTCTAGAACATTCTTCAGTATTTTTTGTAGGGTTGTTTTGGTGGTCATGAACTCCCCATCCTCTTGCCATGGATTCTCCATTAATTTTGAAAGATATTTTTGCAGGGTACATCAATCTGAGTTGGAGGCTATTTTCTTTCAGGACTTGGAATATCTCACTCCTAACTCTTCTTGATTTGATGGTTTGTGTCGAGAAGTCTGTCATGATTCTGATAGGTTTTCCTTTATAGGTGATCTTTTTCTTTTCTCTGACAGTTTTTAATATTCTGTTCTTGTGTTGAATTTCTGGGATCTTGATTATTATATGTCTGGGTGTAGATCTATTTTGGTAATAGCTGGCTGGAGTTCTGTGCCTCACTTTCTAGATATCATTTCCTTTTTCTATGCTTGGGAAGTTTTCTTTAATTATTTCTGTAAATAGCCTTTGTATTTCATTTTTTTACCCCTGCTTTTTCACTTACATTTTTTATTCTTAAGTTATTGTTCCTCTTGTCATCTTCTAGCCTTTGTATTGTTACTTCCTTGTTATTTTTAAGAGATCTTTGTTAATTTTAAGAGATCTTTTCTTTTGTGATTGCAAGCTGCAAAACTGTCTTCAAGGTTTGATAGTCTATCTTTTCTTTCAAGGAGTCTTGCCAGCTTTCAATGGAGTTTTTAATTTCCTAGTAATCTCTGCGCATCTGTTTTATGTATTCTAAATCTTTTCTATATTCTTCATTGAAGATTTCCCTCATTTTTCTATGCTCCTCTACTTTTTCCTCTGTGTCTTCTTTAGAGATGCTTAGCAATTCTTTTATTATGTTTATCATTTCTTCTTTTACCTGTAATAGTATTCTTTTCTAAGTTCTTTTATAGCCTCTTGAAGTTGTTTCTTTATTTCAGTTGCTGTTGCTTCAGAAAATTTAGGTATGCAACTCTCGATCTCTTCTGTTTACATCTCCTGGACCAGAATTGCTTTGCCTGGAGGTCAGAGACTGCCTTTTGCTTCTTCCTTTTGTCATATTCCTGGTTGCTTCCAGACAAGTGGATAGTGGGGTCCCCAGCACTTCCTGTGTTGGTTATAATTTCTCTGAAGTGTGCTGGCTAGGGATATCTGATGGTGACCACTGGGTACATTGGTGTAGGGCTGTTTGCTGCTTTCCCCAGCCTGTTGGTGGCTACTGGAGTGCAAGCAGGGGCAGGGCAGGTTGGTGCTTCCCTCCTGAGCTGGTTAACCACAAGGAGCCCTCACCATGTTAGTATGTGCAGGGCAGGTGGAGCTGGTTGGGGATAGCTTTAGGGAAACCTTGGCAATGGCTGCTGGACCATGCACACGGGCAGGACTCAGTCCAAGCAATTTCTACCAGTCTGCTAGGAGCTAGGAGTGGCTGAATGAAGCTGGCTGCAGTTCTGGCTCTGGGTTTATCCTGCCCAACTCCAAAATGGTTCATGGCCAATCACCCACTCCCTTGGGAGGATTGAGTCCCCCACACTCACCATCAGCCAGTGCAGTTCTCTGGTCTGCTGCTCCCCTCTGCCACCATTTCTCCCTGGAAAGGCCTCCAGGCTTGCCAGCCACCATGTTTACTGTGACCGTGCATCCCCAGGGTCCCAGAGCCCTACTTAAATGGTTCCAGCTCTGGGTGAAAGTGCTGACAGCTACTGCCTTCTTCTGTTTAAGTTTTTTTTCTTTTATTCCCTCTGTGGGCTTCAATTCTCACTCTAGGTTCTTCCTGGGTCATGGGGACCCACTTCCTTCCTTCTTGTCTTCTCTAGAATGCTATATTGCAGCATCTGGACTGTTTCTCCCAGAGAGGCTGCTTACTCTGCTGCTTACTGTTCCACAATCTTCCCAGGATCTCTCAATGGTAGTAGTCTTTTGGTGGAGTATGTAGAGTATCATGTCATCTACAAATAATGATATTTTCACTTCTTCCTTTCTTATCTTTATTCCTTTTATTTTCCTCTCTTGTTTAATTACTCTGGCTAATGTTTCCAAAACTACATTTAATAGGAGTAGTGATAGTAGATAACCTTGTATTGTTCTGATTCTAGAATGAAATGTACAATTTTTGTTCATTGAGTATAATGTTGGCTGTTGGTTTGTCATAGATGACTTTTATCAGACTATATATTCTGATTTTTATCATGAATAGGTTTTTATCATGAATGAGTGGTGGATTTTATCAAAATCTTTGTTCTGCATCTATTGAGATGATCCTGTGATTTTTGTCTTTGGCTCTGTTGATATGATGCATTACGTTTATTAATTTGTGTATTTTGAACTATTCCTGCATTCCTGGAATGAATTCCACTTGGTCATGGTATTTTACTCTTGATGATTTGCTGTATCCTGTTTTCTAATATCTTACTAAGGAAGTTTGCATCTATGTTCATTAGGGAGATTGGCCTGTAGTTCTCCTTTTTGGTTGGGTCTTTCTCTGGTTTTGGAATGAGAGTAATACTTGCCTCCAGGAATGAGTTAGGGAGTATTTCTTCCCTTCAAATTTCACTAAAGAGTTTGAGGAGCATCATCATTAAATCTTCTTTAAATTTCCTATAAAATTCAGCCACAAATCCATCAGGGCATGAACTTCTCTTTGTGGTAAGTTTTAAATTATGTTTTCAATTTTATTAACTGATACTGTGTTATTCAAAATTTTTATAACTTTTTGATTCAGCTTTGGTAGTTCATCTATTTCTAGGAATCTGTCCATCTATTTGTGTTTTCTATCCTATGCAAGTGAAGATTTTTTAAGTAGGTAATTTCTGATCTTCTGAATTTCCATGGAATTTCTAGTAATTTCACCCCTTTAATTCCTTATTGCATGAATTTGAGTTTTTCTTTTTTTTATTGATAAGGTTGGTTAGGGGCTTATCAGTTTTGTTTTTCTTCTTTCAAAAAACCAACTCTTTGATTCATTAATTCTTTGTATCATTTTCTTAGTCTCATTTGCATTTCTGCTCTGGTCTTTATAGTTTCCTCCTTTTTATGAGCATTGAGCTTGACTTTAAGCTTGAGGTGTAGCATTAGGTTGTTTATTTGTGCTTGTTCTGTTTTTCTGATATGAGAAATCATTGCTATCAATTTCCCTCTTAGGACTATTTTCATTGTGTCCCACAGGTTCTGGTATGTTTTATTTTCATTTTCATTGAATTGTAGACATTGTTTAATTTCTTTAATTTCATCTGTGATTGGTTGTTCAGGAGGATGTTATTTAATTTTCATGTGTTTATGTAGTTTTTGAAGTTTCTTTCACCATTAATTTCCAGTTTTATTGCACTATGGTCATATAATATGCATGGGATAATTTCAGTTCCTTTGCATTTACTTAAGCATGTTTTATTGTATACTATATGGTCCATTTTAGAGAAAGCCCCATGTGCAGCTGAGAAAAATGTGTATTCTGCTGTTATTGAGTCAAAGAGTCTGTAAGTCTCTACTAAGTCCATTTGTTCACATGTTTGATTCAGTTCTGTTACTTCTTTGCTGACTTTTTCTTTTTGATACCAGGGATTTGACTCACGACCTCACACTTATCAGGCAAGTGCTTGAGCTGCTGAGCTAAATCCCTGGCTCTTCTAACTTTTTCTAGTTGTATCTCCTTGTGACAATGAATATTAAGGTCCCCCATGACAATTTTGTTATAGCTCAGTGGATTTTTTTCATGTCTGTTAATATTTGTCTTATGTAGTTGAGTATTCCTGTATTTGGTCCATATATATTTATGATTGTTACCTGTTCCTCTTGAATTTTTCCCCTAATAAGTATGTATTGACTTTCTTTATCCCTTTTCACCATTTTTGGTTTGAAGTTTACATTGTCTGCAAACAGAATAGCTACCCCTGCTTTTTTCTGGGTTCCTGTTACATGGTGTATTGTTTTCCATCCTTTGACTTTGAGTCTATGAGTTTCTTTTTGAGTTAAATGTGTTTCTTGTATACATAAAATTGTTAGATTTTGTTTCTTGATGCATTCTACCAGTCTGTTTCTTTTGATTGGTGAATTGAGGCCATTTCCATTGATGGTTATAAGAGATATGTATTGGTTTATCTTTGTCATGTTATTTTCCTGCTGTTGGTTCCCTGCTCTTTCCCTCTGTTTAACTGCTTGTTCTGCTTGGTGGGTTCTTTGTGTTGTTTGTCTTTGAATTATTGTCATTTTTATCTCTATCTAGAGTATCTTGCAGTACTCCTGTAGGGATATTTTGTTGGTGATGAATTTTTTCAGTTGTTCTTTGTCATGGAAATATCTAATTTCTCCAAATTTTGAAAGATAGTATTGTAGGGTACACCAATCTGGGTTGGAAGTTGTTTTCTTTCACACATGAAATATTTTACTCCAGTCTCTTTTTTAAAAAAAATTTATTTAAAGAGAAAAAAAAACCCAGAAAAAAGTAGAAATATTACAGAATTTCAAGAAAAAAAAAAGATAAACAGTAAGAGATCACTGGTTGATAAATTACATATTGTCCTTTTAGAAATAGTTGTTCAAGCTACAAAATTAGAGTATACAAAGTAGACATTCAAACAGTGAGACTGCAAACAGATCTGTTCAACAATCCAACAAGAACTTAGAAGTATGTTTATCAATCTTATACATTTAAATATTCATGCAGTTATATCTTTTATACCACTTCCTATATCCTCTTTTTTATAATAGCAATTATGCATTTTTAAAAAATTTTATTTAAAGAGAAAAAAAGCAAAAGCAAAAGGGTAGTAACAATACAGAATTCTAAAAAAAAAAAGAGAAAAAAACATTAAGAAATCACTAATTGATAAATTACATATTGTCATCTTGGAAGCAGTTGTTCAAGTTACAAAATTAATGGATACATAGTAGAACAGTGCGACTGCAAACAGTTCTGCTCAAAGATCCAAAAAAGATTCAGCAATATGCTCATCTATTTTACACACTCAAACATATATGCAGTTATATCCCTTAGAGCCCTTTCTTTTCCTCTCTTTTTTACAGTAGCAATTACACATTTTGGGTTTTATTCCTCTTATAGTTCTTATAACTTTTTACACTAGAGACACAATGTGATATTCATAAATACAATTCTTATTTATTTCACTGATGAGGATAGTCTCAAGTTGTCTCCATTTACCTATAAAGGCCTCAAGATCATCATTTTTATAGCTGAGTAATATTCCATTGTGTAAAAATACCACATCTTTTTCATCCACTCTGCAGTGGATGGACATCTTGGTTGTTTCTAAGATTTAGCTATTACAAATTGTGCTGCTATGAACATGGGGACACATATATCACTGTGATATGAACTTTTCAGTTCTTCTGGGAAAATACCCAGGAGGGGAATAGCTGGATTGAATGGAACTTCCAATCCTAGTCCAGTCTCTTTTTGACTTGAGGGTTTGTGTTGAGAAGTCAGCTGTGATTCTAATGGGTTTTACTTTATAGATGACCTGTTTACTTGCTCTAACATCTTTTAATATTCTGTTTCTGTGTTGAATTTCTGGGATCTTTATTGTATGTCTGGGTGCAGATTTTATTTTGGTTGTGGCTTTTTAGAGTTGTATCAGCCTCATTCATCTGTATGTCAGGTTCTGTTCTCATGTTTGGGAAATTTTCTGCTATTAGTTCTGCAAATAGTTTTTGTCAAGTCTTTTGTGTTGGTTCCTGCTTTTTCATTGACACCTATTAGTTTCATATTGTTTTCCTTTGTATCATCTTGAAGCTGTTTAATTGTTATTTCATGGCCCTTTGTTATTTTAAAGAAATCTTTCCTTTTGTGATCACTAGCTGTGATTCTGTCTTAGAGGTTTGACAGTTTATATTCATTTTTATTCAAACAGTTTTTCCAGTTTTATTTTTTTATTTAAATGAAAAAAGAAAAACTGAAAAAAGGATAGAAATAATACAGAATTTCAAAAACAGTAAGAAATCACTAGCTGGTAAATTAAATATTGTTATCTTGGAAGTAGTTGCTCAAGACACAAAATCAAAGCATAAAAATGGACAATCAAATAATGACAATAAATCCATTCTGTTTGATGAACTAACAAAAACAGTAGTATGGTTATCTATCTTGAACACTTATACATACAGTTGTATCCGTTAGAGCACTATCTTTCCCTTTCATTATTACAATATCTATTATACATTTTGGATCTTACTACTCTTTCAGTTTATTATTTTTTATACTAGAGAGACAATATGGTATTTACAAATGTGAGTTTGATTTATTTCACTTATGAGGATAGTCTCAAGTCTCCATTTACCTATAAAGCCTCAAGACCATCCTTTTTATAGCTGAGTAATATTTCATTGTATAAAAATACATCCTTTTCATCCATTCTGCAGTTGATGGGCATTTTGGTTGTTTCCGAGATTTAGGTATTACAAATCGTGATGCTATAAACATGGGTGCACATATATCACTGAGACATGACTTTTTCAATTTTTCTGGGAAAATACCCAGGAGGGGAATAGCTGAATTGAATGGAACTTCCAATCATAGTTTTTTTTTTTTTTTTTTTTTTTTGAGGAATCTCCATACTGATTTCCACAGTGGCTGCACCAGTCTGCACTCCTATCAACAGTGGAGAAGCATTCCTTTTTCTCCACAGCCTTGCCAATATTTGTTATTGGTTGATTTCTTGATGACAGCCATTCTTTCTGGAGTGAGATGAAATCTCAGTGCTGTTTTAACTTGTAGTTCTCAAATGACCAGCGATGGTGAACATTTCTTCACGATTTGCTTGCCATTTGTATATCTTCATCTGAGAAATGTGTGCTCATCTCAGATGCCCATTTTTGGAGAGGGTCTTTGAATTTGGGGGGCTTGATGTTTTTCAATCCTTTGTTCTGGATGTAGGTCCTTTGAGGGACTGCTGGCTAAAATTCTTTCACATTCTGTGGGCTTTCTTTTCATTTTGTTGGTGATTTCTTTTCTTTTTTTGGTGGTGATTTCTTTTGAAGTCCAAAAACTTTTTAATAAGATGAGATCCCAGTTGTTGATTCTTTGAAGAACTTCCCATGCAGTTTGTGTTTTGTTCATGAATTCTTTGCCTACTCCTATGTCTCCAAGATTTTTACCTACTTTGTCTTCCAATAGATTTAGTGTTTCTGTTCTAATATTTAGATTTTTGATACATTTTGACTTTAGTTCAATGCATAGTGATAGATATGGGTCTAGTTTCAGTCTTAGGCATGTGGAAAGCCAGTTTTTCCAACACCATTTATTAAAGAGGCTATCCTTCTTCCAGTGAACATGTCAAATATAAGATAGCTTAGTGTCTTTGTAATAGTGTTTGCATCTTCTAATCTGTTCCATTGATCCTTAGGTCTATTTCTTTGCCAGTGCTATGCTGATTTTATCACTGTAGCTTTGTAGTATCATTTCAAGTCAGGAATTGAGATGCCTCCTGCCTTGCCTTTGTTGCTTAGAATTGCCTTTCATATTCTAGGTTTCTTCTGTTTCCAAATGAATTTTAGGAATATTTTCTCTAGATCTGTAAGGTATGTTAATGGTATTTTGATTGGGACTGCATTAAATCTGTATAACAGCTTTGGGTCATTTTCATAATGTTGGTTCTTCTTAACCAAGAGCAAGGAATATCCTTCTATTTTTTAATAGCCTCTTCAATCTATTTTTTAGAGTAGTATAATTTTCAGCATATAGGTCTTTTACATTCTTGGTTAGGTTTATTCTAAGTATTTCATTTTTAAGATACTACTGTGAAAGATGATATTTCCATAATTTCTCTCTCAGTGAGTTTGTTGTTTGTGTATAGGAATGCTATTGATTTTTTAGTATTGACTTTGTATCCAGCTCCACTGTTGAATTTGCTTATTAATTCTAGTAATCTTTTGATAGAGTTTTTGGGATCTTCTATGTAGAGTATAATGTAATCTGCAAAAATGATAATTTAACTTCTTCCTTTCCTATCTTTATTCCTTTTATATCTCCTCTTGTCTAATTGTTCTGGCTAATGAATATAAGACCTATATTGAATAGCAGTGGTGATAGTGGATATACTTCTCTTGTTACTGATTTTAGAGTGAAAGTTTTCAATTTTTGCACATTTAGTATAATGTTGCCTGTTGGCTTGTCATAGATGGCTTAGTAGATTCCATCTATTCCAAGTTTATGTAGGGTTTATATCATGAACAAGTGTTGGACTTTATCAAAAGCTTTTTCTACATGTGTTGAGATGATCATGTGATTTTTGTCTTTGGCTCTGTTGATGTGGTGTATTATATTGATTGATTTGCATATGTTAAACCATCCATGCATTCTTGCAATAAATCCCACTTGCTCGTGATATGTTATCTTTTTGATGATTTGCTGCATTGTATTTGCCAGTATTTTATTGAGAATTTTTGCATTGATGTTCATTAGGAAGGTTGGCTTGTAGTTCTCCTTTTTTTTTGGGGGTCTTTCCCTGGTTTTGGTATCAGAGTAATATTTTCCACCAGGAATGAGTTAGGGAGGATTACTTCCCTTTCAACTTCATTGAAGAGTTTGAGGAGTATTGGTATTAAATCTCTAAATTTCTTGTAGAATTCAGCCATGAATCCATCAGGACCTGGACCTTTTTTTTTGTTGGTAAGTTTTTAATCATGTTTTCAATTTCAATAGCTGATATTGGGTTCTTCAAAGTTGTTACATCTTCTTGATTGAGTTTTGGTAGCTCATATGCCTCTAGAAATCTGTCCATTTCCTGTGTTTTCCACCCTACCTGAGTAGAGATTTTCAAAGTAGGTATTCATGATCTTTTGAATTTTGATGGGATCTATAGTGATTTCTCTCTTTTCAGTCCTTATTTTGTGTGTATTTGAGTTTTTTTCTTGATAAGGTTGGCTAGAGGTTTATCAATTTTATTTATTCTCTTAGAAAAACAGCTCTTGTTTTTTTTTTAATCAGTACCAGGGATCAAACTCACAACCACGTGCTTGCAAGGCAGGCACTTATGCTGCTGAGCTAAATCCCCAGCCCTAGAAAAGCACCTCTTTGATTCACTAATTCTTTTTTTTTTTGCAGTACCAGGGATCAAACTCACGACTTTATACTTTAAATCCCTGGCCCTTTGTATTGTTTTTTTAAGTCTCAATTGCATTAACTTCTGCTCTGATCTTTATAATTAATTCTCTTCTATGAGCTTTGGGTTTTACTTGTCTTTTTCTAGAAGCTTGAGATGTAGCACTAGATTATTTGTGCTCATTATGTTTTCTTGATATGACAATTTGTTGCTATATATTTCCCTCTTAAGACCACTTTCATTGCACCCCACAGATTACAGCATGTTTTTCTGTATTTTCATTAAATTGTAGGTATTGCTTTGTTTCTTCTTTAATTTCACCTGTAGCCCACTGGTTGTTCAAAAGGTTGTTATTTAAGTTCCACATATTTATGCAGGTTTTGCAATTTCTTTTGCCATTAATTTCCAATTTCAGTGTTGCCTGGCTAGCTCAGTCAGTAGAGCATGTGACTCTTAATTTCCAATTTTGGCGCACTATGGTCAGATAATTTCAATACCTTTGCATTTACTTAAGAATACTTTATGGGATAATATATGGTCTATTTTGGAGAATGTTCCATGCTCCGCTGAGAAGAATGTGTATTCTGATGTGCTTGGGTGGAACACTCTGTAAACATCTACTAAGTCCATTTACTCACAGGTATGATTCAGTTCTATTATTTCTTTGCTGACTTTTTGTCTAGTTGATATATCTCTTTGTGACAATGGGGTATTAAGGTTCCCTGTTATTATTGTGTTCTTGTGTATTTTGTTTTTCATGCCCATTATTGTTTGTCTTATATAGTTGGGTGCTCCTGTATTTAGTGCATATATATATTTATAATTGTTAGTTCTTCCTCTTGAATTTTTCCACTAACAAGTATCTCTTTATCTCTTTATCTTCTTTATCTCTTTTAATCATTGTAGGTTTGAGGTTCACATTGTCTGCAAATAGAACAGTTACCCCTGCTTTTTTTCTGGGTTCCTGTTGCATGGAATACTGTTTTCCATCCTTTGACTTTTAATGTATGAGTTTCCTTTTGGGTCAGATGTGTTTCTTGTATACAGCATATTGTGGGATCATGTTTCTTGATCCATTCTGTCAACCTATTTCTTTTGATAGGTGAATTGAGCCCATTTACATTTATGGATATCACTGATGTGTACTGGCTTGACTTTGCCATGTTATGTTCCAGTTGTTTGCTTTCTGTTTTTCCCTCTTGTTTAATTGCTTGTCCTACCTGATAGTTTCTTTCTGTTGTTGTTCTAAGGATTGTGGTCATTTTTATCTCTATCTAGTATGTCTTTCAATCCTCTTTCTAGGGTCAGCTTGGTGGATGTGAACTTCAGTTGTTCTTTTCATGGAAGTATCTTGTTTCTCCATTAAATTTGAATGAAAGTTTTGCTGGGTACATCAGTCTGGGTTGAAAGTGAGCTTGAAATACCTCACTCCAAGCTCATCTTGACTTGAGGATTTGTGCTGAAAAGTCTTCCATGATTTAATGTGCTTTTCTTGATAGGTGAGTTGTATCTTTTCTCTAACAGCTTTTAATATTCTATTCTTATGATGCATGTCTGGGATCTTAATTATTATATTTCTGGGTGTGGATTTATGTTAATTGTGACTGTTTGGTGTTCTATATGCCTCACTTACCTGTATATCAAAATCTTCCCCATGTTTGGAAATTTTCTGCTATTACTTCTGTGAATATTTTAGTTATGTCATTTGCATTGATTCCTGCATCTTCACTGATGCCTATTAGTTTTATATTTTTTCTCTTGGTATCATCTTGAAGCTGCTGGATTGTCATTTCATGCTGCTTGGTATCATCTTGAAGCTGCTGAATTGTCATTTCATGTCATTTCATTTCATGAAATTCCATCCTCAGCTTCATTTATATGGTTTTGCATGCTTTCAATAGAATTTTTTGTTCCTTGGATGTCTCTTTGAGTTTGTTTCATGAATTCTGCTTTTTTTCTATGTTGTTCATTCAAGGCTTGAATCAGTTTCCCATGCTCCTGTTCTTTTTTTTAAAAATCTATTTCTTCTCTAGCTGCACTGAGCAACTCCTTTACTAAGGTTGTTTTTTTCTGTTTTTACATGAGAGATTACTTCTAATTCAATTTCCCCTATAGCCTCATGGAGTTTTTTTTATTTCACTTGCTATCTTTTCAGAGACTTCCACTGTGTTACTTTCTAAGTCCTCTATTTCACTGTCTCCTGTACTTGCTCCTGGTGGACTAGATTTTTTGAGATTGCATTTTATTTTTCATTTTGCCATTTTCCCTTTTCTGGTTAATATTTGGTCCTTCAATTCCACTAGTGTCAATTGTTGGTAATGTGTATCTTAGGGTCCTACTGTTTGGTTGATGTTTATCCAGTTGCTGGATACCACAATGAAAAGAGGGCCAGTCACCAGAATTCTTCCTGCAGGGCCTGTTGGGTGAGTCCTATATTCTTCCTAGGCTGACTAGCCTAGGAGTATTTATGTAAGGCAACCCTTAGTTCCCACTGTTACTATGTCTTCAGGTTGTTCTAGGCTACCAGATCTTCCTGTCTATAGCATTTGTCTTGGCTGGGACCCTAATGTGTCATTGGGTGTCTCATAGCCATTTAAATTTTCTCCAGCTTGGGGGGAGGCCTTATTGTCACACTTCTCAACCCACCTGATGTTCTCTGTATGGAGGAAGGACTCATTCACATTCTTGCCAAGCTTGCCAAGGTCCTAAGCTGGAGGGAACTTTGCTGCTGCTCCTGTTTACCCACTGAAGACCTCTATTTTAGGAGCAAACTCACCACACTGATGGAAGCCTGCTGATATCCTCTGGATGAGGGGTTACTGAGTCTCCCATCAACCCAGCAAGGTTAACCTGCTGCAGTCCAATGTTCTGGGAGGAGGAGGCACAGCTGAAGATCAGCAACAATTCTAGGTCCAGGAGTTTGGGGTGTCCCTGAAGGGTGACAGAAGTGGGCATGGATGTGGCCTACCCTCTGTGGTGGAGGTCCAGAGTCCAAAGAGTGGAAGAGGTGGGCATGAAAGTGGCCTGCTCTCCATGGTGGATGTCTGGGGTCCAAAGGGTGGGAGGAGTGGGCATAGAAGCAGCCTGCCTTCTGTGGTGGAGGTCAAGGGTCCCCAGTGGAGGTTAGGGGTCTTCCAGTTTTCAGTGGAACTTTTCATTTCCTAGATATCTCTATGAATCTGTTCCATGCATTCTATTTCTGCTCTATATTGTTCATTCAAGATTTCGGTTATTTTCCTATGCTCCTGTATTTTTTTTATCTATGTCTTCCCTAGCTATGCTGAGCAATTCCTTCATTATGGTTGTCACTTCCTTTTTTTTTTGTTTTCTAAGAGAGTATTTCTGACCTGATTTCCTGTATAGCCTCATGGATTTGTTTTTTTTTTAAACTTTTTAAATTTTTATTTTAAAAAGAATAAAACCAAACAAAATAAAACAGAATAAAACCAATGAAAACAAAACAGTAAATGTGATACAGGATTTCAAAACAAGATAGGAAATCAACATTGTCTATCCCAATGCCTCTTATCTTCAAAATAGTTGCCCAAACCATCAGACATAATAAAATCAAACAAAACAGAACAGAATAAAAGCAATCAAAACAAAACAATGAAAGTGATACAGAGCTTCCAAACAAGAAAAGCAGAAGTCAACAATGTCTACCATAATATATCTTGTTATCTTTGAAATAGCTGCCCATGAGGGAAGCTAAACCCCAACCTGTGAGCCAACCAGAGCATAGATTGGGGGGAGCCAAGATGGAAGCTAAGTCCCCACCCACCTGTGAACCAGCCAGAGTGTGAATCAGGGAAAGCCAAATGGAAGCTAAGCCCCTACCTGTGAGCCAGTCAGAGCATGGATCAGGGAGATTAAGGAAGGAAGCTAAGCCCCTGCCTGTGAGCCAGGTGGTGTGTGGGCTGGGGAGATAACAGCCCCTCACCTGTGAGCAACCAGCTGATTTGGAAGAACTGTGTTGTTTGACTGACTTTGCAAGTCTAAAGCCAAGAAACTATTTAGAGGACAACAATATGCAATATAGTAGCTATTGTAGATTTCCTGCTGTCTTTTCACTGTTTTGATTCATTTTATTGCTGTTTTATTCCCTTTAAAATAAAATAAAAAAGAAATAGTTGCACATGCCATCAGATATAATAAAATCAAATAAAGCAAAACAGAATAAAACCAAATGAAACAAAATAATGCAAATGATACAGGACTTTAAAACAAGATAATAGGGAATTAGCAATGGCTACCACCTTCAGAAAGAAATTCTCATAGTTGCTTTACTGCATATTATTATCCTCCAAATAGATGTGCAGATCACCAGTCTTAAGCCTGCCAAGTCAATCAAATACTAAACACTATAAGCATTAAGTTGTTTTTTTCTACTATCATCCCAGCCTGTTTCTTTGGATTAGCCAGTTGCTTATGGAGGGTGGGATGGGGGTGGGTTGGCTCTTCTTGTCTCTCAGCCTATATGCTGACCAGCTCACAGGAAGTAGTTTCCTTCTTGTGTCTCCTCCTGTCAACCATGACTGCCACTAGCTCATAGAAGGGGGTTAGCTTCTTGTTTCTTCTCCCCAAAGCCCACATCTGCCACTGACTTACAGGAAAGAATTGGCTTTTTTGTGGATTTGTTTCTTTATTTCACTTTTCATCTTTTCAGAAGTTTCAGGTGTGTGTCTTCCAATTTTTGTTATAACACTGTCTCTGTACTGTTCTGGATGGGCTGGAGGATTGATATTGCATTTTGCTTTTTTATCTTGTCATTTTCACTCCTTGGTTTGTATTTCAGTCTTTTCCATCTAGCTAGTCTTGCCTGTCCATCATGTGTATCTTAGTCAGAGTCTTACTATGTGGCTGACCTTTACTCAGTCACCAGGTCTTATGGGGTAGGGGAGGTCCACTCACCTGAATGTCTCCTGTGGGGCCAGTTGGTGATTCCTGGATTTTTCCCCAGCTGACTAGCCTAAGGGTATTGAGCTGGACCTTGGCTCACATTGTTACTGCTGTTTCAAAATTTTCCAGGCTTCCAGAGCTACCTGTGCATGGTGTATTACCCAACCAGGGCCTTATTGTGTCACTGGGGGTCTTGCTTACCTGCCAAGGTCCTCTGGTTGGAGCAAGGAGTCACTAGTGCTCTCATGGGCCTGTTAAAGCCCTCTGGATAAATGGTTGGTTCACCAGCACTCCCACTGACCTTCCAATGTCCTCTAGATGGAGGAAGGGTCCACTGGCACTCTCACAGGCCCACCAAAGTCTTATGGTTGGAGGAAGGGGTCACTGTTGTTTTTTCTGGTCCACTAGGGTCCTCTGGATGGAGGGAGGAGTCCCTGGTGCTCTTGCAGTCATGCCTAATGTCCTCTGAATTGAAGAAGGGGTCACTGGCACCCTTGCAGACCTGCTGAGGTACTCTGAATAGAGGGAGGGGTCACCAGTGCTCTTGCTGGCTTGCCAGAGCCCTCCAGATCACAATCCTGTGTTCTTTATCTGAGCCTCTATCCTCACATTGGCTAATTCTGCTATGTATACTTTCAGTGGATTTTTTAATCTCTTGGATACCTATTTGAATCTGTTTTGTGGACCCATTTCTGTTCTATGTTGGATATTCATGGTTTCCATCACTTTCCTAAACTCCTTTTTTTTATCTGTACCTGCTCTAGAGTCACTAACCATGACTATCATTATGGTTACCATCTCTGCAGTTAACTGTGAAATTATTTCTGATTTGATTTTTTTTCTAGAGCTTCAATCATCTGCTTTGTTACTTCTAATGCCACCACTTTAGAGAGACCACGTGGGTAACTTTCAATTTTTTCTATCTCATTGCCTTTGGTGAGTTGGAAGTCTGGGTTGCACATTGTTTAAGTGTCTTCTCATTTTCTATCTTTTATGTTTAATTTCTGGGTTAATGCTTGTGAATTACTTGTGACAGATAACTTCATTGTTAGTATTCAGAAACCTTAGGAAATGCCTGATTCTCAGAGATATCTTTCAGGTGTAGCTGGCTTTTGGGTTTTGAATCTGTTTCAATGCCCTACCTATTCAATTTATTAAAGTTGAGAAATTGCTGCTTATTTGGCCTAGTCCCTGGTTCTTTGGCAGTGGCCTACGGTATTGTTTATGACCCTTAGGCAATTTCAGTCTTGGCATATCAGGAAGAACCACTGATTGGAACAATTATTTCACCTTGGCTGAAGTAATAACAATAGCAACAAACACAGCATAGATAATGACAAACTGTGGCAACTATTGATTTGCTACCTTTAATCAGTTGTGGTGGATTAACTAATGGTCAACTTATAACACTCAGTTAAACCAAATCAGTGTGGTGTTGGGTATGGATAACCCACCTGAGGATTGCCAATAGCATGAAGAGAGAACTAGAGGGGAAGATGTTATGTTGTTGATCCTCCTGGAGAAGCTTGTCATTCTGGCTTTCCTAACATGAACTTGGCTGTTCTCATTGTTGGAGGAACTCAGGTTCCTCCCTGTCACTAAAGATGGCTGGGAGCACCTAGGTGGAACCAACTTGCAGTTTCTCTGAGTTCTGAGGTCCCTCTTCAAGATTTCTACTGGACAATTGCCCTGTCCTTAGGAATATCTGAACCTGAATAACTCACCAGCTACTGCAGACTGTTGTGTCCACTAATTAATAATTAACTAATGTGTTTGACTGGTGATTTTCTCTGTGGAGGCCTCTGGGATCAGCTGTAGTCACTACATGTCTGCAAATTCAAGCCACCCCTCCCACACAAGGCATCAGGGCTTAGGGAGAAAGCACCACTTGCCATCTCTTTCTGGGTTGAGGTCTCTCTTCACTCCTGTGTGATTCTCTTCTCACCGCAGATCATTGTTTGGGTCTCAGGGGCCCATTTCCCCCTCCTTTTCTCTCTTACATTGCTAAAATTCATTCTTCAATTTCAGAGAACATGAACTTGTACCAGACTATATAATTTGAGGTCTTCCGTGGATATTACTGGATGGAGACTTAAAGCTGTGTGCAAACCCAAGATAAAAATGCTTGGTGTCATTGGAGAAATGCAAATTAAAACAACATTGAGATTTCATCTCACTCCCTGAAACAATAGCTGCCATCAAGAAATCAACTGATAACAAATGTTGGCGAGGCTGTGGGGACAAAGGAACACTGCCCCACTGTTGGTGGGAGTGCAAATTGGTGCAGCCACTATGGAAATCACCATGGAGATTTCTCAGAAGACTAGGACTGGAAGTTCCACTCAATCCAGCTCTTCCTTTCCTGGGCATTTTCCCAGAAAAACTGAAAAGGTCATGTTATAGTGATATATGTGCACCCATGTTCATAGCAGCACAAATTGTAATAGCTAAATCTTGGAAACAACCAAGATGCTCATCAACTGCAGAGTGGATGAAGAAGATGTGGTATTTTTATACAATGGAATATTACTCAGATATAAAAAAGGATGATCTTGAGGCCTTCATAGGTAAATGGAGACAACTTGAGACTATCCTCATAAGTAAAATAAATAAGAATCATATTTATAAATATCACATTGTGCCTCTAGTGTAAAAAGTAACAAGAACTGTAGGAGTAATAAAACCCAAAATATGTAATTGTTACTGTAAAACAGAGGAAAAGAAAGTGCTCTAAAGGATATAACTGCATGTATGTTTAAGTGGGTAGGAATGATAACCATATTACTAAATTTTTGTTGGATCATTGGACAGAACTGTTTTCAGTCTCACTGTTTGAATGTCCAGTTTGTATGCTTTAATTTTGTAACTTGAACAACTATTTCTAAGAGAACAATATGTAATTTATCAACTAGTGATTTATTGTTTGTTTATTTTTTCTTTAAGATTCTGGATTATTTCTATCCTTTTTCTGTTTTGTTTTTTTCTCCTTAAATAAAATTTAAGAAAGAAAGAAAGAAAGAAAGAGAAAGAAAAAGAAAGATCAAAGGGGAATAGTTGGGTAAAATAGAATTTTTTTAGTTTTTTTGAGGACTCTCTACACTGATTTCCATAGTGGTTGTCCTAGTTTACACTGCTACCAACTCTGGTTTCTCCACATCCTCATTGGCATTTGCTATTTGTTTGTAAGATGATAGCCATTTTTTTGAATTAAGGTAGAAGCTCAGTGTTGTTTTAATTTGCATTTCTTGAATGACCATGATGTTGAATATTTTGTTTATTTAAAGAAAGAAATTTGAAACAGAAAGAGGGTAGAAATAATACAAAATTTCAAGAACAAAACAAAACAGAAAAACAAAAATAGTAACCCATAAGAAACCACTAGTTGATAATTACATATTTTTCTCTTAGAAGTAGTTGTTCAAGTTACAAAAGTAAAGCCTACAAAGTGGACATGCAAACAGTGAGACTGCAATCAGTTTTGTTCATCCATCCAACAAACACTTAGCAACATGGTTGTCAATCCCACACACTCAAATATACTTGCAGTTATATCCTTTAGAATACTTTCTTTTCCTCTCTTTTTTTCTTTACAATAACTATAATCCATTCTCATAAACTACTTAGAAATTCTACACATGTATAAGTCTCTACATGTATACCTAGCCTTTCTGTATTAGAGGGAGAAACAAATCAAAACAAGTCAACAATACAAATTCTTAGAGAAACATGAAATGAAAAACACATAGGTGATCTATGTAGTTACTATGATGTCTCTTGTTGTTTTCAATAAAATTGTCTATATCATCAAACATAGTATAATTAAACTTAGCATTGCATTACACTATTAATAAAATCTAAACATTGGAGATATTATAGGACTTCAAAAGCAGTTAATAATCAAACCAGAATGGGTATCCTATTGAATCTTGTCTTCTTCAGAGTAGTTGCCTCTACTCTCAGACTTGATACTCTCAAGCATACCGATTCAAATAAAATCAGTCAAGATAAAACAGTGATATAACCAATCTTCTCTGTCTTATCTCTGCTATGCTATTTTTCTGTCATTGTTGTTTGTTTACTTTTCTCCTTCATTCCACTGTCTGCCCCTTTCTTTGAGGCCTTTCTGCCATTGTTCCTGAAATCCTGGTGATTTTCTTTTCTCTCTCTAGAATGTCCTTCAATATTCTTTGCAGGGTTGGATTGGTGGTCACGAACTCCCCCAGTTCCTCTTTGTTGTGGAAATATCTTGTCTTTCCATTAATTTTGAGAGACAGTTTTTCAGGGTACATCAATCTGAATTGGAGGTTATTTTCTTTCAGGGCTTAGAATATTTCACTCCAAGCTCTTCTTGATTTGATGGTTTGCACTGAGACGTCTGCTGTGATTTTGATGAGTTTTCCTTTATAGGTAATCTGTTTCTTTTCTCTGACTGCTTTTAATATTCTGTTCTTTTGATGGATTTCTGGGAACCTGATTATTATATGTCTGGGTGTAGATCTGTTTTGGTTGTAGCTAGCTGGAGTTCCATATGCCTCATTTATCTGAACTTCACTTCCGTTACCTATGTTTGGGAAGTTTTCCTTAATTATTTCTGTGAATAGCCTTTTTATTTCATTTGTATTTGTCCCTGCTTCTTCATTCACATGTTTTATTCTTAGGTTATAAATCCTCTTGTCATCTTCTTGCGTTTGTATCATTGCTTCCTGGTTCCTTGTTATTTTTAAGAGATCCTTCCTTTCACGATCATATGTTGCAAATCTATCTTCAAGTTTTGAAAGTCTGTCTTTAGTTTCTGTTAAAAGGTTTTGCCAGGTTTCAATGGAGTTTTTAATTTTCTGATATTCTTTTTGGATCTGTTTCATATATTCTAGATTTTGTTTATATTCTTCATCCATTACTTCTCTCCTTTCTTTGGGTTCCTCCATTCTTTCATTTGTGTCTCCTTGAGGATTACCCAGGAATTTTAAAATTAATCTTCTTATGTCTTGCTTCACCTGAGTCAGAATTTCAGATTTAAATTCGTTGATGAGGTCACAGAAGTATTTCTTTATTTCCAATGAGGCTCTCTCTGATGTTACATGTTTGCTGCCCTCAACCTCCTCTGAATTTACCTCTGTTGGACTCACATTCCCTGATTCAGTGGTTGAAGACCTTTTGCTGTTTCTCTGTCTTGTCATTTTTCCTGCCCTCTTCAGATGGGTGGGTGTGGAGATCTCCGGGTCTTTTGTGTTGCTTACAGTTTTTCTGCAGCATACTGGCTAGGGAAGTGCAGCACCCCCAGTCCACTGCCAATCTGTGAGGTGCACACAGTGAGCCAGCCCCTTCCCCTACATCAGTCAACCAATGGATGCTTCATCAAGTTTGTGTGTTCCCTGGGGATGCCACTGGCTTAGAACAGCCTCATCCCCGGCTATTGGGTTTCAACTAGGGGTCTGGCCCAGCCCAAGCAGGTCCCACCAATCTGCTTTGGACCAAGTACCTTCGACTGATGCCGCCTCGGGTTTTGATTCAAGCCGGCCCTGCCCAACTCCAAAATGTCTTCTAGCCAGTCCTCCTGCTCTGTGGAATCCAGTTCCTGGCACTCACCAAAGGTCGTGTAGCTTGACTCGCTGTTTCCACTCCCTGCCACTGTGACTCCGCCAGCTGAGAGTCTTGAGTTCACCAAACCCCACTCTTGGAAGGGCCGCAATCTCAGCTCAATTCTGAGTTGCCTGACTCTAAGATGTGCCGGTACAGTGACCAGAGCTTACCCAGCTTCAGCCCTCCATCCCTGCTTCTTTTTTTTCTTTTTCCTCAGTTTTTTCCTGGGTCATGAGAATTACTCCCCTTTTGCCTGGCTTTCTCCATGTTGTCAGATTCCAGCATCTGAGTTAATTTTTTTTCAGAGAGGCTCTCTATCGTGCCACCACTCAGTCAGCCATCTTGGATCCCCCTTGAACATTTTTTCATGTGCTTTTTTTTTTTTTATCAGTACCAGGGATTGAACTCACAACTGTGTGCTTGCAAGGCAGGCACTTATGCCACTGAGCTAAATCCCCAGCCCCTTTTCATGTGCTTTTTGACCATCTGTACTTCTTCTGAGAAGTGTCTATTCATTTAGGCTATTTTTTGATTAGGTCTTTTAATTTGAAAGGCTTAATTTTTTGCATTATTTATATATTCTAGATGTTTGTCTTCTGAGGGATAGCTGAAAAAATCTTCCCATCCCTGTAAATTGTCTCTTCAATCTGTGGTTGGTTTTCTTTGCTGTGCAGAAGCTTTTTAATTTAATATTATTTCATTTGTTGATTCTCAGTATTATTTCTTATACCACTGGGGTTCTTTTCTGTCTTACTTTTCTTATTGCTGAAATAAAATATCACAACTATTAATATATTGCATATTGTTATCTTCTAAATAGTTGCCCAGGCTACTGGCCCCAGGCCTGCAAAGTCAATCAAACAACACAAACATCAGGTTACTTCCCTACTGCAGTTATTATCATCTCGGTCTGTGTCACATCTGATTGCTTATGGGTGAGGGGGTGGGAGGTGGAGGCAGCTTCCTTGCTGCTTCTCCTGGCCAACAGGGCCTATACCGGTACACAGGGAGGCTGGGCAGCTCCCTTGCTGCTTCTCTCCAACAGATAGGGCCTCTACTGGGACACAGGAAGACCACGTGGCTTCCTTCCTGCTTCTCCCCGGCCGGCAGGGCCTCTGCTGACACACACAGGGAGGCTGCACATCTTCTGTGCTTCTTTTCTCCAGCTGACAGAGCCTTGAACAGCTCACAGGGAGGCATGGCTTCCTTGCTGCTTCTCCCTGGCCTGATAGGGCCATTGCCCCTGGTTTTCTTATTTTTGCTGAATTCCTGAATTATCTCTCTCCATGACCTTCAAGTCTCAGTTCAGATCCTTCCTCTGTCCATGGGACCCACCTCTTTCCTTCTCTTCCTCATGTTGCTCTATTACAGGTTCTGGACACCAAAACTTGGAGAGATTCTTTTTCTGCTGCTCACTACTCTGCCATTTTCTCAGAAGTTCCATAATATATCTTAATTACTTTCTTATCCCTTTTTTCTTCCCTCCCTTCATGCTCCATCCATTTGTTAATCTCCTTCCTTTTCTTTTTGGTGTATGTTTGCAATGCATAATGTTTTCATTCCTTTTGTTGAGTTGGTACATATAAATAACACATCTTAATTCATTTGTTTATCTCCTTTTTCTCCTTTCACTTCTTCTCCTATGATGTCTTGATACCTTTTCCCTTTGAGTAAGATCTATGTCCCTACTTTCTGTTATATTTTTCTGCTCTTTATTTCTACTTTCTGTTTCTCATACAAGAGAAACAATGTGATATTGAAGCTTATGTATCTGATTTATTTCACTTAACATTTTAGCCTCAGGTGTATCCATTACTACAAATGACACAAGTTTATCTTTTTTATAGTAGCGTATACTCCATTGTGTGTAAATACCACCATTCATCTGTTCATTGACATATAGCCCATTTCCAAGATTTAGCTATTATGAATTGTGTGGCCATAAACACAAGTATGTATGTGTTAGAGGGCTTTAACTCTTTATAAAGAGATCTAGAAGGCAACTATCTGGGTCAAATGAAATTTCTATGTTTAATTTTTTTGAGAAATAGTAGTTTACATTCCTACCAACAGTAACATGATAGTTATTTTCCCCCAAAGCCTCTTCAGAACTTATTATTTGATTTCTTGATGATGGGCAACTTCTTGGGTAAGATGGTATCTTACTGTTGTTTTAATTTACATTTCTCTAACAGCCAGCAATGTCAAGCAACTCTTTTTTTTAAAAGCATTTAAAAATATATTCATTTGCTCTTTGTACTTCTTTTTTATCTAAAGAAAAAAATGAAACAGAAACAGGGTAAAGATAATAATTAAAAAAAGTAAGAAATCACTAGTTGATCATTACATATTTTCCTTTTAGAAGTAACTGTTCAAGTTACAAAAGTAAAGCATACAAGGGAGAAATTTAAACAATGAGATTGCAACCAGTTCTGTTCATCTATCCAACAAAAACTTATTAATATGGTTATCAATCCTACATATTTAAACATACATGCAGTTATATCCTTTAGAATACTTTCTTTTCCTTTCCTTTTAAAACAATAATTATAATCAATTCTCCTAAACTGTTTAGAAGTTCTACACATGTTTAGGTCTCTACCTGTATACTTATCCTTTCTGTATTAGAGGGAAAATCAAATCAAAACAAGTCAACAAAACAAATTCCTAGAAAAACACAAAATGAAAAGGACATAAAACCATAATACTAGATGATCTATGGTAGTTATTATGATGTCTCTTGTTATTTTCAATAAAATTGTCTATATCATCAGGCATAGTATAATTAAACATAGCAGTACATAGCACTATTAATAAAAACCAAACATTGGAGACATTATAGGACTTCAAAGGCAGTTAATAATCAAACAAGAATGGGCATCCTATTGAATCTTGTCTTCTTCAGAGTAGTTGCCTCTACTCTCAGACTCAAGCATACCAATTCAAATAAAATCAGTCAAGACAAAACAGCAATATAGCCAATCTTCTCTGTCTCATCTCTGCTATGCTATTTTTCTGTCATTGTTGTTTACTTTTCTCCTTCATTCCACTGTCTGCCCCTTTCATTGGGGCCTTTCTGCCATTGTACCAGGAATCCTGGTGATTTTCTTCTCTTTCTCTAGAATGTCCTTCAATATTCTTTGCAGGGTTGGATTGGTGGTCACAAACTCCTCCAGTTCATCTTTATCATGGAAATATCTTGTCTTTCCATTAATTTTGAGAGACAGTTTTTCAGGGTACATCAGTCTGGGTTGGAGGTTATTTTCTTTCAGGGCTTAGAATATTTCACTCCAAGCTCTTATTTATTTGATAGTTTGCATTGAGAAGTCTGCTGTGATTTTGATGAGTTTTCCTTTATAGGTAATCTATTTCTTTTCTCTGACTGCTTTTAATATTCTGTTCTTGTGATGAATTTCTGAGATCCTGCTTACTATATGTCTGGGTGTAGATCTGTTTTGGTTGTAGCTGGCTGGAGTTCTGTATGCCTCATATATCTGAACATCACTTCCATTTCCTATGCTTGGGAAGTTTTCCTTAATTATTTCTGTGAATAGCCTTTTTATTTCATTTGTATTTGTGCCTGCTTCTTCATTCACATTTTTTATTCTTAGGTTATAAATCCTCTTGTCTTCTAGCTTTTGTATCATTACTTCCTGGTTCCTTGTTATTTTTAAGAGATCCTTCCTTTCATGATCATACATTGAAAATATATCTTAAAGTTTTGAAAGTCCATCTTTAGTTTCTGTCAAGAAGTTTTGCCAGCTTTCAATGGAGTTTTTAATTTTCTGATATTCTCTTTGGATCTGTTTCATGTATTCTAGATTTTGTTTATATTCTTCATCAAAGGCTTGTCTCCTTTGTCTGGGTTTTTCCATTCTTTCATTTGTGTCTTCTTGAGGAGTGCCCAGCATTTCTTTTATTAATCTTCTTATATCTGGCTTCACCTGAGTTAGAATTTCAGATTTAAATCTGTTAATGAGGTCATGGAAGTATTTCTTTATTTCTGATGAGGCCATGTCTGATATTGCATGTTTGCTGCCCTTGATCACCTCTGTATTTACCTCTCCTGGATTTATTTTCCCTGGGTCAGTGGTTGGAGGCTTTTTGTTGTTTCTTTGTCTTGTCATGCTTCTGGTTTCTTTCAGACAGGTGAATGGTGGAGGTTTCAGGACCTTTTACCAACTGTATTGCTTACAGTTTTTCTGAAGTGTACTGGCTAGGGGATTGCTGCCCTCTCCAGTTTGCTGTCAACCTGTGAGGTGCATGCAGGGACAATGTGGATTGGCCCCTCCCCTCTAAACTAGTCAACCAGTGAGTGTTTTCAGCATGTTAGTGTGTGTCCTGCAGATGTCACAGGTTTGGGACAGCCTCATCCCTGGCTATTTGGTCCTGACCAGGGGAATGGCCCAGCCCAAGCAGATCCCACCAATCTGCTTTGGGCCAGGAGCTGCCGATTGACACCACTTCAGTTGTTGATTCAAGCCTGTCCTGCCCAACTCCAATATGTCATCTAGCCAGTCACCCTGCTCTGGGGAACCCAGTTCTCAGCACTCACCAAAGTCTGTGCAGCTTTGTTTGCCAGTTCCACTCCCTTTGCAGTGCCTCCTCCCCCCAAGGGTCTTGAGCTCACCAAACCCCGCTCTTGGTGGGGATGCGGCCTCAGCTCAATTGTGAGTCACCCGCTTCTAAGGTGTGCCCAGTACAGCAATCGGAGCATCCCCAGCTCCAGCTCTCCATCCATGCTTCTTTTTCTTTTTTCTTTTTCCTCAGTTTCTTCCTGGGTCGTGAGAATTCCTCTCCTTTTGTCTGGTCTTCTCCATGGTGTTAAATTCTAGCATCTGAGTTTTTCTCAGAGAGGCTCTCTATCATGCTACCTATCAATCCTCTTTCTTTTTCAAGCAACTCTTAAATGTATTTGTTGGCCATTTGTATTTCTGGGAAGTGTCTATTCATTTCACTTGCCCATTTCTGATTGGATCTTTTATTTTGGGGTGTTTAAGTTTTTTTGTGATTAAGTTTTTGAATTATTTGTATATTCTAGATATAAGATCTCTGAAGTATAGCTGTCAAAATGTTTCCCATTTTCTGTGTTGAACTCATTCAGTTGGTTGTTTCATTTGCTGTACAGAAGCTTTTTAAATTTGATCTGATCCCAATTTTCCTTCTTAATACTATTTTCTGTGCAATGGTTTCTATTCAGAAAGTCCTTGCCTCTACCTATGAGTTCAAGAGCTATTTTGTTTTCCAGCTGGTTAAGTTTTTATGTTGTAACAGTTCTTTGATGCATTTTGAATTTTGTTTAGTACATGGTAAAAGAGTCAGTCTTCTGCATGTGGATTGCTAGTTTTCAACATACCATTTAAAAAGGTGTCTATTGGGCAGGGGATTTAGCTCAGTGGCTTAAGCACCTGCCTGGCAAGTGTGAGGTCATGAGTTTAACTCCTGGTACAAAAAAAAAATTGTGTCTATTTTGGGCCTGGTGTGGTGGTACATGCCTGTAATCCCAGCACGTGGGAGGCTGAGGCAGGAGGATTGCCATGAGTTTGAGGCCAGCCAGGAATAAATAAGTGAGTTCAAGGCCAGCCCTCACTACATGGTGACACCCTGTCTCAATAAATAAATAAATAAATAAATAAATAAATAAATAAATAAAGTGTCTATCTTCCCTCAAGTATATGTTTTTGGTCCTTTTATGAAAATTCACATAATTGAATATACTTAGGGTTGTTTCTGCATGCTCCATTGTGTTTCATTGATCATCATGTCTTTTATTTGCAAATATGAAGCTTTCTTTTTATCACAGTAGGCTTGTAATATAACTTCAAGTCCTGTATTTTTTTCTTTTTACCCAGGATTATTTTTGTTAGCCTATGTCTCTCTGGTTCTACTTGAATTTTAAAATTGTTTTCTCTAGTTCTAGAAAGAATGCTCTTGAAGTTGGGTGCAGTGGCACACACCTGTCATCCTAGAACTAAGGAGGCTGAGGCAGGAGGGTTGCTGCAAATTCAAGGCCAGTCTGGGCTACAAAGTGAGTTCAAGGACATCTTGAGCTATGTAGTGAAACTTTGCCTTGAAAAAGACAAAAAAAAAAAAAGAAAAAAGAAGGCTCTTAATATTTTATTTGGGAATACATTAGTTTTATGTATTAGTTTTTCCTATCAAGAACATTTCTGGTGTCCTCTCTGATACCCTTTTTGAGAATGCTGTAGTTTCATTGTGGAGATCTTTGACTTCCTTAGGTTAATTCCTAGGTATTCAGTTTTTCTTTGTGCTTGTTTAATGATATTTTTTCCTAATTTATTTCTCAGTGGCTTCATTATTAATGTGCAGGAATGGTCTTGATTTCTTTGTGTTGATTTTGTATCCTGCTATATTACTGAATTTGCATATCAATTTTAAGATTCTTTGGGTGGAATTTTTCATCTTCTCTGTAGAGGATCATATCATCTGCCAATAATGATCATTTGACTTCTTCCTTTCCTATACATATCTTTAATTCTCTTTTTCTTGCTTAATTGTTCTGGTTAATGTTTCAAGTACTATATTGAAAAGAGTGGTGACAGTGCAAATCCTTGTTTCTGATTTATTTTCATTTTCTCATTTAATATAATGTCAACAGTAAGTTTGCCATAGTTGACTTTTATCAGATTGAGATAAGTTTCTTCTACAACTTTCATGCTTTTATGCTTTTACCATGAAAGGTTGCTAGATTCTGTCAATCTTTTTTCTATGTCTATTGAAATGATTAAATTACTTTTTCTCCCTTGCTTCTGTACATGTGGTATATTATATTTATTGATTTTCTTATGTTCAATCATCCTTGGATGAGCGGGTGGAACATATTTGCTTATGCTTTATAATCTTTT
Organism: Hydrochoerus hydrochaeris; assembly: GCA_004027455.1. NCBI lineage: Eukaryota > Metazoa > Chordata > Mammalia > Rodentia > Hydrochaeridae > Hydrochoerus > Hydrochoerus hydrochaeris. The sequence continues at coordinate 6,229 of PVLA01010104.1, read as the reverse complement.
TGACAATTCACTGCATTCTGTTTTGCCAGTACTTTGTCTACTTTTTTTTGTTTAAAGAGAAACAAAAGCATGTAAAGGGTAGGATAATACAGAATTCCAAAAAAAAGATAATAATAAGAAATCACTAGTTAATAAATTATATATTGTCCTCTTAGAAATAGTTGTTCAAGTTACAAAATTAAAGCATACAAAGTAGATAGTCAAACAGTGAGAGTGTAAACAGCTATGTATGCATGAAACTCTGCATGTATTTCTATACTTTCTGTATTAGACGGAAAAACAAAACTTAGCAAGACAAAACAAAACAAATTCCTATAAAAACATGAAACCAAAAGGTCCTATAAAACCACAGTACAAGGTGATCTGCAATGATTACTGTGTTGTTTCTTATTATCTTCAATAGAATGTCTATATCATCAGGCATAATTGAATATAGCAGTAAAATTGAATATAGCAGTATATAACAATATTAGTAAAAATAAAACATTGTAGACAGTATAAAACTTCAAAGGCAGGTAATAATCAAACCAGAGTGGATATTCTAGTGGATCTTGTCATCTTAAGTGCAGTTACCTATACTCTCAGACTTGATACTATCAATCATAACAGCTTTGAATAAAATCTATCAATACAAAAGAGTGATCCAACAAACCAGATTTGATTATGATCAGTCATGGTAAAACTGTGTAGGTTTTACAGAGCTTTAGATTAAGTTAATAGGAAATTAAGGATGATTACCATACCATATCCTGTTGTTTTTGGGATAACTGTCTGTGCCCTCAAATCTAGTGCAGGTAGAATGACTGGGACAGAATATAATACATCTAAGCAGAGTAGTGTGAGTAATGTGAGTTTTAAATCCTGGTGCACTATTAACAGTATAGTGTATCAAGGCCATCTATGTTAGAGTTTCTAGTTATCTTTCTCTGCCTCATGTCTGCTATGCTATTTTTTTGCCTTTTTTTGTCTAGTTTTCTCTTTCATTCTACTGCCTGTCCCACTCATTGAGACCTTTCTGCCACTGTTACTAAAATCCTGGTATTTTTTCTCTTTCTCTAGAACATCCTTCAATATTCTCTGTAGGGTTGGATTGGTGGTCACAAACTCCCCCAGTTCCTCTTTGTCATGGAAGCATCTTGTTTCTCCATTAATTTCTAGTGACAGTTTTTCAGGGTACATCAATCTGGGCTGGAGGTTATTTTCTTTCAGGGCTTGGAATACTTCACTCCAACCTCTTCTTGATCTGATGGTGTGTGTTGAGAAGTCAGCCATGATTCTGATGGGCTTACCTTATAGGTAATCTGTTTCTTTTCTCTGATGGCTTTTACTATTCTGTTTTTATATTGAATTTCTGGTATCTTGATTATTATATGTCTGGGTGTAGCTCTGTTTTGGTTGTAGGTGGCTGGAGTTCTGTATGCCTCACACAACTGAATGTTATTTTCTTTTCCCATGCTTGGGAAGTTTTCCTTAATTATTTCCCTGAATAGCCTTTGTAATTTGCCTATATGTATTCCTGCTTCTTCATTCACATTTCTTATTCTTAAATTGTAGATTCTCTTGTCATCTTCTAGCCTTTGTATTGTTACTGCCTGTCTCCTTGTTATTTTTAAGAGATCTTTCCTTTCATGATCACACATTGCAAACTTGTCTTCAAGTTTTGATATTCTATCCTTAGTTTCTTTTAAGGAAATTTGACAGGTTTCAATGGAGTTTTTAATTTCCTGGTAGTCTCTTTGAATCTGCTTCATGTATTCTATATTTTCTTTATATTCTTTATCAAATGTTTCTCTCCTTTTTTTGTGTTCCTCCCTTCTTTCATCTTTATCATCCTGAGAGATGCTTCCTGAGAGCATTTCTTTTATTACTCTACTCATATCTTGCTTTACCTGATTTAATATTTCAGTTTTGAGCTCGTCTGCAAGGTCCCGAAGATATCTCTTACTGTCCATTGAAGGTATGTCTGATGTTGTGTGTTTGCCACCCTCAGTCTCCCTTGTTTTTCCCTTTCTTGGATCAGTGCTCTCAGGGTTCTGGACTGGGGTCCTCCTCCTGCCTCTCTCTCCTGTCATTGTTCCGGCTTCCTCCACACAGGTTACAGTGCAGGTCCCAGCCCCCTTCCCTGTCAGCCACGTTTCCTCTGAAGCACTGTGGTGAGGGAGCTCTGCCCTCTCCTGTCTGCCCCTCACAACCAGGCCAGCCAAACTTCAGGGGCCTTCACCCAGTTAGTGCTTGCTAGGTGCAGGGAATCAATTTGGGAAGGCTCATTGGGTCCTGGCCAGGGGCACGGCCCAGTCCAAGCAAATCCCACGAGTCTGCTCTGGGGAGGGAGCAACCAACTGAAGTCACTCTTGCTCCCAGTCCAGGTTTCTCCTGCCCAATTCCAGCATGTCGCCCATTTGGTCATGCCCTTCCTATGGGAGGGTCTCATTCCTAACACTGACTGTGGATTAATGAAGGTCCCTTCACCAGCTCTGCTCTCCATTGGGCTTACCAACCCCCCAACTTCAGCACTGCTGTGGTTCTTTGGTGGCGGGAATGAATTTGGGCAGCTCTGCTGGCTGGTGCAGATTCAAGCTGGTGCAAATTCAGGCCGGTGCAAACTTGGTGGGTCACAGCAAAAATTCTGTGTACTGTAGTTTTTAGCTGTTTCAGTTGTAGTCCCTACCTATTTGACCAGCTTTTTATATTTTAATTGCTTCCTGTGTCAAGAGGATCCATCTCCTTCTGTCTGGGTCTCTCCAGGATGTTTTATTCTGGCAAATGAGTTGTTTCTCCCCAGAGGTGTTGTATTTTGTTGCTCACTGATGGACCATCTTGACTTCTCTCCTCTGTAAATATTATTAAATTAATTTGTTTGAGGGATTTATAAAACTGATATTTCTTTTTTTAAAAAGAGAATAAAACAGAAAAAGGGTAGAGATATTACAGAATTTCAAAAAAAAGATAAACAGTAAGAAATCACTAGTTGATAAATTACATACTGTCTTTTTAGAAATAGTTGTTCAAGCTACAAACTTAAAGCATACAAAGTAGACATTTAAGCAGTGAGACAGCAAACAGATCTGTTCAACAATCCAACAAGAACTTAGAAATATGGTTATCAATCCTACATATTTAAATATACATGCAGTTGTATCTATTATAGCACTTCCTATTTCCTCTCTTTGTTACAATAGCAATTACACATTTTAAAAATTTCATTTAAAGAGAGAAAAAAATATAAAAAGGGTAGCAACAATACAGAATTCTAAAAAAAAAAAAAAGGAAAAATATTAAGAAATCACTAGTTGGTAAATTACATATTGCCATCTTGGATATAGGTGTCCAAGTTACAAAATTAAAGGATACATAATACACATTCAAACAGTGAGATTGCAAACAGTTCTGCTGAAAGATCTAACAAGGACAGTAATATGGTCATCTATTTTACACACTCAAACATACATGCTGTTATATCCCTTAGAGTCCTTTCTTTTCCTCACTTTTTAAAAATTTTATTTAAAGAGAAGAGCGGAAGCCTGCATCAGGGGTAAACTGTGCAGAACCTCCACCATGGGCCTGCCCTGCCACTGGGAACTTAAAGGAAGCCTGCATCAGGCATAGGCTGCCCAGAAACTCCCTCGTGGGTGCACTCTGCCACCGGGAACTTATTGGAAGCCTGCATCAGGCGTAGGCTGTCCGGAACCTCCACTGTGGGCCCACCCTGACACTGGGAACTTAGCAGAAGCCTGCATCAGGGGTAGGCTGCCCAGAACCTCCACCGTAGGCCTGCCCTGCCACCAGGAACTCAGTGGAAGCCTGCATCAGGGGTAAGCTGCCCAGAAGCTCAATCGAGGGCCTCCCCTGCCACCTGGAACTCAGGGAAAGCCTGCCTCAGGGGTAGACTACCCAGAACACCCCCTGTGGGCCTGCCCTGCCACCAGGAATATCAAGGAGGCCCGCCCAAGACTGAAAGCTGCCCTGGGCTGCTACAGATGAGCCTGCCCTCCCACCTGGAACATCAGAAGATCTCAGCAGTATCCAGTTATTGTGAGAAAATTTGGAACTTTGCTCCCAGGTGGTGTACTTTGGACTACATTGGATTGACTGTATCAATGTGGTGAGTATACCCCTAAAATAGAGATGTGCAGGGGATAAATAGGGCCAGTAGTAAAACCCACTTCAACTAACAGTAAGACTTTGGTGTGTCTGAAAAGAGTGTGTGTGATCCCCTCCTACACATAGAAAACACCAGGCAGAGTGAAAATGAAAAAATGAAAAAGCAAAATGCAGTCTCAAACATATAGTTCACCAGAAGCAAGTATAGGAGACATTGAAATAGAGGACCCCAAAAGTAACACACCTGGAATCTCTGAAAAGATAGCCAGTGAAATAAAAAAACAACTGCATCAGGCTATAGAGGAAATCAAATTAGAAGTAGTCTCCCATGTAAAGATAGAAATAACAACTTTAGTAAAGGAGCTGTTGAATGCAGCTAAAGAAGAACTAGAGAAGAAAGTACATGAGCATGGGAAACTGATTGAAACTTTGAATGAACAATATAGAAAACAAGCAGAATTCATGAAAAAAACTCAAAGAGACATCCAAAAAACAAAAAATTCTATTGAAAGTGTGCAAAACTGCCTAAAGGAAGCTGAGGATAGGATTTTGGACCTTGAGGACAGGATCACAGTTAGTGATCAGGAAAGGTTAGAACTTTTAAAAATAACAAAGCAGCATGAAATGACAATCCAGAAGCTTTATGATGATGTCAAGAGCAAAAATATAAGAATAATGGGCATTAGTGAAGATATAAGAGTCCAGGCAAATGACATATGTAAAGTATTTACAGAAATAATAGCAGAAAATTTCCCAAACATGGGGAAAGAATCTGATATGCAGATAAGTGAGGCATATAGAACACCAAACAGTCACAATCAACATAAATCCACACCCAGACACATAATAATGAAGATCTCAGACATACAGCATAAAAACAGAATATTAAAAGCTGTCAGAGAAAAGACACAACTCACCTATCAGGGAAAGCCCATTAGAATCATGGCAGACTTTTCAGCACAAACCCTCAAGTCAAGAAGAGCTTGGAGTGAGGTATTTCAAGCCCTGAAAGAAAACAATCTTCAACCCAGACTGATGTACCCAGCAAAACTTTCATTCAAATTTAATGGAGAAACAAGATACTTTCATGACAAAGAACAACTGAAGAAATTCATGTCCACTCAACCAACCCTAGAAAGAGTACTGAAGGACATACTAGATAGACATAGATAAAAATGACCACAATCCCCAAAACAATAACAGAAAGAAATGTCCAGGTAGGATAAGCAATTAAATAAGAGGAAAAGCAGAAAGAAACAACTAGAACATAACATGGCAAAGTTGAGCCAGTACATATCAGTGCTATCCATAAATATAAATGGCCTCAATTCACCTATAAAAAGAAATAGATTGACAGAATGGATCAAGAAACAGGATCCCACCAATATGCTGTATACAAGAAACACATCTGACCCAAAAGAAAACTCATAGATTAAAAGTCAAAGGATGGAAAACAGTATTCCATGCAACAGGAACCCAGAAAAAAGCAGGGGTAGCTATTTTATTTGCAGACAATGTGAACTTCAAACCAAAAATGATTAAAAGAAATAGAGAAGGTCACTACATACTTGTTAGTGGTAAAATTCAAGAGGAAGAACTAACAATTATAAATATATATGTGCCAAATACAGGAGCACCCAACTTTATAAGACAGATACTAATGGACATGAAAAACCAAATACACAAGAACACAATTATAACAGGAGATTTTAACAGCCCATTGTCACAAAAAGATAGATCAACTAGACAAAAAGTCAGCAAAGAAATAATAGAACTGAATCATACCTGTAAGCAATTGGGCTTAGTAGATGTTTACAGAGTGTTCCACCCAACCACATCACAGTACACATTCTTCTCAGCTGCACATGGGACATTCTCCAAAATAGACCATATATTATCCCATAAAACATTCTTAAGTAAATGCAAAGATATTGAAATCATACCATGCATAATATCTGACCATAGTGCACTGAAATTGGAAATTAATGGCAAAAGAAATTGTAAAACCTACATAAATACATGGAAATTAAATAACAGCCTTTTGAACAACCAGTGGGCTACAGATGAAATTAAAGAAGAAATAAAACAATACCTACAATTCAATGAAAATATAGAAACAACATACTGT